>JZKD02S1472476.1:136018-147504 GCA_000966675.3 Picea glauca | reverse complement strand
AGCATATACAGTTGAGGTACCACTTCATACGATCCACCTTGGAAGATGGACAATTGAAGCTGGAAAAGATACACACTAGCCATAATCCTGTAGACATGTTAACAAAGGGAGTAACTAGGGAGAAACTGAGTTCTTGCTCAGTTTCAGTTGGTCTTCAAGAATGAATATGAATATGATAAATTTTCCAGGTCCAAGAAGGTTCACAGTCCAGCATATACAATAGCGGTGGATTTGTTGAGATCAGTCTCCAAGTGGGAGATTGTTGGTTGTGGAGCCTGATTATCTTCCTAATTCAGAGATCCTTGCTTTTAGCTATGTTTATACCCCATGAAGTATTTACACCCCAGAAGTATGTACACTCTTCCACGTGAGGGAGTGCAGAGGGGGGGTACCCCCTCTGTGGGGTCTGGGGGGCCTATCCCCCTGGATTGGGGGTCTGGGGGCAAGTGGGCCCCCAACGGGGGTTCGGGGGTGAAGCCCCCAAAGAAAAAATTGCCTTGTAAAAGTATATTGTAATTTCATTGTAAATCTAGACCATTCATTATAAGGTCGCAAATATAATGGTAGAGATTATGTTAGGGTTTTTTTCCCTAGAAGGCAACTCTCTTTTATGAGGGAAATGTATTGCGGCTATGGATGATGGTGAATATTTTATTCTGAAAGAGGAGACCGTGAGAGAAAGAAGAGGAAGTTACAACGGGTTTTTTTGTATGTTGTATCCCTTCATTTGATGGATAATAATAAAGGAAGGACCTGGCAATTTCTCTGGTGGACGTAGCCCACACTGGGTGAACCACATAAATCTGTGTCTCTCTTGTATTGTGTGTCTTCTGTGTTTTTTTTCTGCATTTGTTTTATTTTATTGCTCTGCGGTCCTACTTTTCTAACATGCTAGACCCCTATTAACCTTACACAGGTCTCCTTTCCTTCTATGTGTAGGTCCTGGCAGACCCACAGGCTATTCCTGTGCACTTCCAAAACTCCAAGTTTCAGGCGCTTGCCCCTTTTTCATTATCCCTTTCCTTCATAAGACCCTGGGCTGTGACCTCATGGAAAATTGTGATTGTGGGCGTGGGCAAGAGTGGTTTTAGGCCAACCCGTTTTTTTCCTGACAATTCACCTCCAGCTGCCACACATCACTTTGTTAAAACCATGGTATAAATTGTGTCCTGCTCTCGGATTTTTAACATCTGAGCAAATTCTGGCCTCGCAATCCAACTCGTCCATCAATATCCAATCCCTTGGTGATGATCTGCAATCATCGACTTCTATCTATCCTCCATTTTCTACCTTCTTTCCTTCTTCCACACGCGATCCTATATCTACACAATCTATCGACACATAGCTCCCTTCCAAATCAATGACTACGGTTGATTCCATCTCTCTGGCCCTCAGGAGTTTCAACTCTCAACTATCTACTTTTCCCCATATGACAATCTTCTGGAGTGGAAGATCTATTGACACCTGTCCTCAACAATCAGACAATTCTGATGAACTTTGACTCTCTGGCCTTCAGGATTTCTCATGTCTCCACACACACAAATCTCCAGAGTGAATTTCCCCGGAGTGGCAGATCTTCTGCTACACGCCCACTTCATATCAACGACCAAGATTTACTTATGTTATTTCCTTTGTTCTGTTGGATGTTGATCTAACGGTCCTGGCTCCTTCCCACAACCGATATGATAGTTGTTTTCGCTCCTCGTCCTTATATTTTGACTTCTTCCACCTTGGAAGATTTTGTCAGTGTTTAAAGGCTTCGACCTTTGACCTTTCTCCTGCGAGTCCACCTCATGGATCTCATCTTTTCTCTCGTAAGTTTTATCTCATCTGAGCTTTAGGAATTAGAATGAATCTATCTCCCACACACTCCTTGCATTATCTCTTCTGATATTTTCGATTTACTCAGTCTCCTAAGGGTATGAGCCTTTCTACTTCCTTTCAAAGGAAATGTTTGTGCCCTCCTGGCAACCTTCTGCTCAAAGCACACCTTGCAGATCATTTTCTACAGAGTATTCAACAACTCTGTGAGTATCTTCCTTTGATACACTTCTCCCTGAACTCAACAAAGAGTTCTCTATGTGCACACTTGCACTTGATCTATGCCTGCCTGGAAGAAACCTACATAGTTCTCAGTGACTCTATCTCTCTCTGAACTCAACATAGAGTTCTTCTTGCACACTCCTTGCACTTCTGCTGATGAAGGTTCAACGATATCTCTCCTAATATTCTTCGAGGTTAACTTACCTCTGTCAATGCACTCCTTGAGGACAATGTGCACTGCTTCCACTCAAAAACTCAAAGAAGAGACAAAATTGAAACTTATTCAATACTTCACCAGTTTACGCATTCAGACCAATCTGATTTAAGAAAATGTTCAAATTTCATTTTCTTTTTGAGCTCTTCTCTGCTCTATAATAATTTTTGGGCACTAGCCCCTTTCTCTTAGTCCCCAATCCATGTGATCACAAGCCATGACCAAGTGCTAGATCACTAGGTGCTTACTCGTGCCTTCATCTTTCAGAAATTTTCAAAGAACCACACAACAATCTCTCAGAGTTCCATATTACTGAACTCAAGATGTAGGGAGGATCAACTGTCCACATCTACTCAACATCTGACGGCTGACACTTACTATGGAACCTCATGTGTCTTAGTTCCGGGTCTTCGTATCTTCAGAGTTTCGGGGCTTTGGAGGATTTCACATTCGCAAATCCGACCTTTAATCTCTGAACCCTTCCATGTCACCTTTGGTGACGTCATTACGTCACATCACTTACATTTTCCAATTGTGGGGGCATGCAGTAGTGGTTTGGAGTAACCCGCCTTTCGTCCCACAATTCTTCTGATGTTGACACATAACCCCTCGGTGAAATAATGGTTTGGATTGCGGGACCACCTTGGATAATTAACTTCCGTGCAACTTGGGTCCCTGCAATTCCTCCTATCCGTCGATCTGGATGTATCATGATCAACACTAGTGTGGGTCCTCTAACCTTTAACTACGTTATGTAACCTCGGCCCCACTAGCCCTGCTCATACGGAAAGCCACGTGGTGGAATACTAGCGGCTGACATGTGGCCCATTCATATGGGTGACATGCGTTAGGTTCCAAATGTCATTTCAATATTCCATGGGTTCAAAACCCACTGACATGTGGCACACATCCCATGTGTCCACGTCCATCCAAGTGGCGTCATCATGACCCACTACTTCGGCTCTTTGAGAGATTTATCCCTTCACTACTGCATTTGACCTTTTAACATTGGCTTGATCCAACGGTCAAGCTCTCCTCTCTATATCTACGGTGTAGATCCACTTTAGGGATTTGGAAGTTTGTGCATCAACACATATCTCTTCTCCTGATCCTCGAACTCTGAAATTACGATCTTCCTTGAGATCTAACAATCAGGCTTCTCCCCAGATCTATGATGCATATCTCTCCTCGAGACTTAGGAGCTTTGGGCTTCGGCCCTTCTCCTGTTTCTGGCATCAAAATTCACTAAATTCATGAATTCTGAAGTGCTTATGAGTTAACTCTTTTGCACCTTTCCTAGATCTGATGGTCGTAAGGTATTTCCCTTCCTTTTGAATAGATCCTACGGTGCAGAACAAACTCTGTTACTCTACGTATTTCTAAAGGAATACATAGCTAACTGCCTCACAACATTACCATATATGACCGTTGTGAAGGATTCTCCTTCTCTCGAACAGACCCTAAGGTCCACATTACTCTGCGTCCCAACACCACTTCTGTCATGGTTTTACAATACCGCTACTCCTCTTGATATTTGTGACACGACTAAGGTAACTTCTTGAAACGTTGGCTCCAATGACCACTTACCCAGTCCATCCAAGTTTGACGTTGAAACCTTGGCTCTGAACTTGAATTTTGTCTACTTCAACAAAAATTCATTCCAAAAATTTTGCTTCAACTTCCACTAACATGGCCCATCCAGGCTCAGTGTTGAAACCTAGGCTTTGATACCATATTGTAACATCCTCAACCACCAAAAACCTAGGCAATGCCACTACTCAGAAGTTGTACTTAGCTTCGAGACCAAACTGTATCATCCACGACCAACACAGATATCGGGTAATGCTACCACTGTGGAATTTACACTTTTATATATAACATGCATTTTAATCAAAATAAAACACATAACATAGAGTTAATGATATTATTCATATTCAAATGTAATATACATTAATTCATATACGCAACGGAATACATGATAACATTCAAGCATCATAGGTATGCATAACATAAAATTAAGAAAATAAATTAAACTTATCTTTCAACTGGAATAACACCACCAACTGTGTGCAAAACTTCCACAAACCTCCCAAACTCTCAACAGTAGGTCACCCCCGCAATGGGACTAAGCTCCACTGGGAAAGGGAATCCTAGGCTAGGTAAGGTCAACAGGAAGACACACAATTTATGAGGAATAATTCTCTCCCAAGAGCCACTTATGCCCATTGCTCACAAAATCTCATTCCCCACATGCATGTCCCACCCCAGGAGTATACACCTTCACTGTCACATAGGACAGTCCATTGATTGCTTCACCTCCCTTGCCTTGGGCTTTAGCAACAAGCCAGACCAGAATTCTCAGAGCTCTGTAGCAGCTACTGGACCCCTTCTAGGAGAAATCACTTCCACAACACACTCTCTCACCTGGAGAGAGTTTCTCATAGGCCTGACAACTTACCTCTTCAACCACAACCACCTCTCTCACATGGAGAGAGTGTTGCACATAGGCCTGAAAACCTACTTCTTCAACCACAACCACCTCTCTCACCTAGAAAGAGTGTTGCACAGAGGCCTGACAACCCACTTCTTCCACCACGACCACCTCTCTCACCTAGAGAGAGTATTGTACACAGGCCTGACAAGCTGCTTCTTCAAATCCATTGCAGAACAAGGAGGACAACAACAAGGCTCAACAAGGAACAAATGATGACAACGAATCACACTCAGCCAAGGGACTGCATGGCCACAACATCCCATAGTTATAACACACATGGCATAAAAAATTACGGGATGCTCAGGCTTCACAAAAGATGTGGCTCAGTCCACGAGTTTGCCACTGGTTTCAGGGTGTGTGACAAGGAATCAACGCAGAGTTCGATTGCAGAGATAAACATAATTCACGGAGGATGGGGAATGGCAAAGAAACTCAAGTGGAGGATGGAAGAATGACCCGCCCACCCCCAATGCAACTGACGGTTCAACTTTTAACTGCATGCACCTAGGTTGACACTTGTATTTCTGGAGCTGCATGCGTTCCCTTTTGCACACGTTCCTTTTCAAAGAACTTAGGACAACACTTGGTAAATTGTCCATGTTAGCCTTTGGGAAATAATAATAAATTATTATCTCCTTTAGAGAAATCCCCCTAGCTTAGCCCTTAGGTCCACACACATAGCCTCCTCCCTTACCCAACCTTGTGGAAGCTTAGTCCCCCATCAATGTTTCTTCATGGTCAGTCTACACATAACGATGTTTTTATATTAACAAAGTGCATAATTACATGTAAAAAACATGCTCTTGGCCTAATCCTCGCATAAGCCTCCTAGCTTATTATATCTCGACTCACCAGCCTAACAAACATGTTTACAATTCATAATTACAATTGGGGCTCGTCCTTGGGGTATTACACATTTCCAATGGGCTATCATGTGCCTAAAATGGAGATTGTATGCAAAAGTTACGACCCTAAGAAGTTGATGTACCAACTTACCCCAACAGTACCCACATGACTTTTGGTGCTTCATCTCCTAGGGTTAGGTTTTTGGATTTATAGGGTTTTTACATTCATGTTTGATGTAAAATGGCCTTTGGAGCCTCATTTTACTCATATTCTTGCAAATGAGTGCAACCATCACATCTCTTCTCAGAGATAAACCACCACCATTCTAGCAAGCTTGTTTTAGTCTGCATTTTATAGTTTCAACACATTTCTTTATTGAATGGAAGCCAAGTTTTACTGTATCTATTTTATTTTTCATTATATCTCTATGTTAACAATATAAATTTGTATTCATTTTGTTCTGCTCATAAATTTCGGATCAAAGGCCCCTCAAAAGTGGGTAAATTTGGAATTAGGTTGATCAAAGGTTTAACCTAGGTTAGCTTACCTAGTTTATTTGTACCCCTGAGTGGAAATTTTATGTTGGATAATAGGGATTATGCACCCCTATTGTAGACCTCTCCAGACTTATTAGGACTCCAACTCTTTTCCTTGTACCTAATACTTCATGTCTTAGTATATTTAGGACTCGTCTCCCTAATATTTTTCATAGATCCAAGACTCCACGTATTGATCTTCCATGGGTTTAGGACTCCATGCCATAACCTCCATGGATTCTCATCTATTCTTCCTAAAAATTCACATTTCCCTCAAGTTACTGGTCGTGAGCTCATACCCATTCGATGGTCTTGTTCACAAGGTCTTGTTTCCCTAGACCTACATGCATCATAATTTCATAGCTTAAGATCATCAATTTAAAATTAATAATGAATTAACTTAATCACATTTTACCCAAATGTTCACATGAATTCATAGTCATTTATGATCTAAGCATCTGTGTAGGCAAGTAACTAAGTTCCCTACCAAATCTTATTCATTACAAGGTTAAGAATACCTAATTTTGAAAATCATGTAACATCACCATATCATAATAAACTATTTGCTCCACACAACAATGATCATCCATGTCACAATCATCTATCCTAATCCATGTAACTAACCGGATGTAGAAAAGAAACATACACATAACAATTTATTAGTCAAAATCGATCTAAAACACATAATCAAACATATAAGTACACATAAGAAGAGATACAATCATGTATATATAATATGTGTATATATATTAGTGTTCACAAGTCAAGTGACCCAACCAAGTCCATAACATATAAGTCCAACGTACATAATCCATCAAAAATCACCTTCTTCGTGTGTCACAAAATTATACTAGCCAAGATGGAACACTACATATGTGGACTTCATACTATGATTAATACTTATGTAATGCTTTGAACATAGTCTTATGTTCTTATTAACATGTGGGTTATTCCCATTCGTGTCTTCATTTTTTTCTATCCCCTTTTACTTTCTACCGTTGACCCTTTGGGATTTGGATGTCTGTTTACTTCAATTATGCTCATTAATATTATATTTATCCCCCTTATGGACTTCAATAAACCTACTTTTATTGGGATATTTATTCAAAATATTCTTCATTTTATGTGTCTCTATTGTGTCCTCATGAGACTTCCTTTGTGATTTTTATTATGGAGTTACCAATCTTAGGTCATGCCCATAGGACAAATAAATACATGATTCAAAATACACTAACTCTGTGTACCATTATACTCATCTGACCGATCCTGAAGATACCAATCATGGTCCATCTGTGAACTTGTAGTTTTCCCCTATTCCTAGGAGGTGAGAAGGAGCTATTCAAGAAATGGAGGAATTTAAAACCTCCAAATGTGACAAATGACGAGTTTACACTCAACATGAAGGATATATTTAAAGCATTAATCTTATAAGATTTCAAGCACACCATCAATAAACAAAGAAATATATGAACTACCTTGGGCCACATATCATACCAACTTTTCTGAAGACTTGAAGTTGATGGGGACTTAGTTTGTCTCTTCGCTAAATATGATTTTCATCAGAGGATTGAGTGTATGACTTGATCTCAACTGAAAACCTAAACTCTATCTTGCATTATGGGTTTGTATTTCATATAATTCCGAGAAGGACATAGGTTCACAAAACATGTAAGCCACATTCTAAAAAATATCATGCCCCAAAAATATATAATCCAGGTCAAGGTGGAATTATGAGTTGAGTTATCCAGGTGCATGACTAAAAATTGTGCAAAAAGAATTCCATAATGATGTTTTGCAACTTCAAACAATTTAATGATTCCAATGAGGATGATGTGAAAGGGTGAACTAGGTCAAGACACTAACTGATCTATCATTCATCGGACCAGAGAGAATAACCACAAGATTATCAAATTTAGTGGATGGAAAGAAATTTCCCAAGAAGAGATCAAGTTTAAGAACTCATTTGATTAGCGTGTTGGGGCTAGTCCTCATTGAGTGTGTGAATAATATAATTAATTACACGAAATTCTTCCACAAGAGACCTCGACAGAGAGGTTTATGGGTAACTGTGATCCCCAACCTTTGGGAAATATTTATGGATCGGTGCTACTATTATCGTAATATAGGAGAGAATCTAAATCAAATGAGCTACTAGATTTATGGGTAATCAAAAGTTTGAAGAGATGAATTCTTAAACAAAATGGATCGATACATTCAATGGTATTGGGAATAGAAGATAAAGAAAAATCAATTATAGAGTATGAACCAAAAACCAAATTGAGTTTAATTGAACCAACCTACAACTAAAAGAAAGAAAAAAAAAACAAAGAAGGTCTAGACATAGGGGACATATTCTTTCACAAAGTGATGCATTAATATCTCACCGATGGCTCTCCACAACTGAGTTTATTGACATCCAAAAATAAATATAGTGACAATGTAAGGAAAGAGAACTAATCCTTCTCTACTCCTATCATATACTGCACTAGATAGAAATGAGCTATGTGAAATCATAATACCAGTGTATCCAATTACACACCTGCAATTCTGGAGTAAGATGATTTTTGGTAATTATTAGTTAATCATGAAGAAATAACTTATAACAAATCGATGATATTAAATCAATAAAACATTTATTCTTTATGAAAAAAACAACACTGTTATAATTCATCGGAAATCTATTTAGGTAGGACCCCTCCATCCATGCCTTAATTCTGTCACAAAACATGTCATGAATGTCAGAGGTTTGGTGGGGGAAACTTATGAGGAAAAAATATACCAAAGGAATATCGTGTAGGTATTCCATCATAAATGAATTTTGAGAGGGAGATTCAATGGTGAGGTTATCATTGACCTTGGAAAACTAGACAAAATAAATAGGACCTGACCTAACCATCGGTGTGGTTTGAAGTGCCCCATCATCTTGACAAGTCTTCATGGGATTACATTTCACTTGATGAGATATTTTAAAAACATGAGTTATTTTATATGAATTATCCCCCCCCACCATAAAAATGATATCTTTATTAACATGGTGATGGTTAGTAACATTATCAATTGCATTCAATTGATTCCATGGGTTACACGATTCTCGAAAAACTAAAGATATATTTGAGACAAAAAATAGTCTGGTCCAATATATATGAGCTATAGTGTTACCTTCATCCCATGTACAATATTGATCATACATGAAAATCATATTCTCACGGGATGAGGCATCGTATTCCCTACATCCTACATTTATATCACCACCATCAAGTACATGATTGGGATTTGGCCTTGCAAAATTCATGGGGATATAATCATAGGTGAATTGTTGCAATATCAAACTATCAAGGGCATCCAAATAAAAACAGTAATAAGAGGATGGATTAAGAGGATGTACAACTTTATTTCCCCAAGGGAATTCTTTGAATGACATAATTGTTTATGTGATAAATTTCATAGTTGGTTTTGATTGTGAATGGATAAGTTCTACGCTGGGAAGGTATCTAATATCAAAGAATAGTCCTTCATGTAAGAAAGCTATCATTAGTTGCTCTGAAAACACTGTGTATTGTGTGTATACCTCTTCACTTTTAGTTGACTAACCCTAACTACTATGTTTCCCCTCTAGAATATGTGTATTTGAAAACACATCCCAAAATTTTCCAGGGTTGGGGAAGAGGAACAAATCATCATAATCTCCAAGAATAGAAAACTTCTCATCAGTTTTAATTACTATAGACAAATTTGTATGATTTTCCTCGATCTGAACAATAGAAACTTGAAAACTATGGTTAATATACATGGTCTTCGGCTAGTTCCTAAGTGAATGTAGTGTCATGTCTGGGGGGCTTAAATCCTCTTTGTTAATTGGTAGATAAGCTTGCATACCATACTTCACAGGAGAATTGGAATAGTGAATTTCATCCAAGGTACATCCATGTTCATGATTAGGGGGTAAGGGAAACTAACCAACGTTTTGAAAACTAGGGGATTGAAGGATGACCTCGAGGGAGTGTTCAAGAAGATGGTCCAAGTTGGTGGCTCTGATGGGTTCATCTTGAATCTAATCAATAATATTCAAGGGAGAATGTTTCATACCATGGACATGAGGACTTGAATTAGATTTAAAGTGATCCATTTCTAGGGTGGTCGTCAAATGGTGAAAAAGTTGACAAATTATGTTATCCTCTTCCATAACCTCTTTGTCAGCGTGCAGGGGTGGAAAGGATCGCTTAGGGAAATGATATCATTGCATAACCATCGGGGTGACCCGAAGTGTCTCATTATCAACAAATAATACTCTTGGTATACCGACTATAAAAAATATGAACTAAGGTTGTATACACAAGAGGATTTTTCACCATCATTATCAATGCAAGGGGATGTGGAACAATGGGGGAGAATGAATGTTTTTTGCAAACAATCATGTATTCTTGAATCATCATATTCAAAAGTGGGAAGGGGTTCAATCATATGATGTTCACTTAGCTCTATTATACATGTAGCATCTGTGGGTGAATAAAAAACATGTGAAATAGACTTCAAACATAATTCAAACTCTCCACTACCTATCTATTGTGCCTGACACCAACAACCCTCCATTTTCTTTTCTTTTACTTGCAAATCTTCTCCAATAAAATTGATCCCCCTTTATTTTTGGCGTTGAAAACTCATCGACTTGCATATTATTGATGTTTTCTCCTACCACTCTAAGCATTTTACTTCAAGCTTCACTTTTCATCCAAATTTGCATCTTTCAAATTTGTGCACTTGAGAAAATTTTGAGTTAAATATTTGATTTTTGGATGAGTTAATGAAAACCACAAGCTCCTATAGTGTACATCAGAGGAGTTCCCTCCATAATTTTCTATAACCATAGTAAAACTTCGTTTAAACCCCTCTAATAATCCTTTTCCACCATGTGAGTTAATATAAACTCCTCCAGTTCAACTGGATGAGTTCCCTTCTTGTTCTCCAATGAGAACCACCACCCTTTGTGCCAAGTTCTCTAGTATAAACTAGAGAATTTCCCATGAAGTCCTATGGTGTATACTGGATTACATTGCATCAACCTTAACAGTTTTTTCCCCAAATGTTGAGTCACATTTATTGCACCCAACACTTTTAAATGTAAATCATTCCCCCTTTCGTTTTCACCTTTATTCATCAAGAGACCAAAGAAATGGGTAAAATCATAGGAATGTGTACACCAAATACATGGTAGAATCATTCCAATTACAATTATCCAAGTGTCTGTGAGCACCAGGTATTCCCTCAGTGCTCACTCTTTAAGTATTTCTAGGGTTAGGGTTTTTTGCACATTTAAAAGGGAATTAACCCTACAAAGTAGTCTTATAGCCCTTTA
>JZKD02S1472476.1:111516-135992 GCA_000966675.3 Picea glauca | reverse complement strand
TTTTTTTTTCCTCTGAACACCTCAGACCCTGTCAGCCTACCTTTATGCCTCAATCCTTACCTTTCCTAGTGATTCATTATTTACCACAATCATGCCATGAACAATACTCATATAACCCTGGCCTCAAGCCAGGTTATACAAGACATAATCTACAGACTCAAATCTCCTTAAAACTTCTAAAAAATCCTTGAATAAGGAGGATCCCACCTTTAAAAACCTTAGTTCTCAACCTCGAAAATTAGGTTAAAACCATGTGCCAAGACTTAGTGTGGATTTGATATTTAGACCGAGGATATTGCTGCAAAGTTTTTTGGTTTTAGCCGACATGCTTCACACCAAAGTCTTCGACCCTTGCGAAGAGTCGACACAAATTTGGCTGGTTTCCATACTTGAGTGCCCATTCTCCCTTCACATGACTCTCACTCATAGAATTTCACATAAAAAAATTCAGTTCCATCTGAATCCTTCCCACCAACCTTCCTGATGTTCACTAGGGAATTTTGCACTAACTCCCTTGGTTCTTATGGAGGAGTTAAGACTAAATTTTTTGATTATTCATATGACCGCTTCCCCTCATTGGAATACTCAAAACTAAATCACTCGATCACCCCGAAAAACTTGATATAAAATCCTCTGGTATTGTCAGAGGAATTAACATAAACATCGTCAGTATACATTGATGCTCTTTCCATTAACTTTCCTAGTGTACACTAATGCAGTTGAAACTAACTCTTTTGATAGTCATCAGAGCAATTTGTAAGAACTACTTCAGTTTAAAACCTTCCAGAATTTTTCTACTCTGGTTTTTTCTAAGGTGTTCACCATGATTTCCATTATACTTTTGTCATCTGATAATGACCTTCCACCCAACATCAACACCAATGATTCCTTGAGTATTTATTATAAGATGCTTAGGAAAATTATTTTTTAGATGAACATGTATCGATTATGATTATTTCCTTGCATTGATCTCATCTTTACTTTTCCAAGTTCATATATGTCTCCGAGAAATTAAAAAACCAACAAAGCACTTTCCATGAAGCCTTCAGAAGCGGCTAAAAAATTGAATATGAACCAGATATTTTTGGAGCCATGTACAATGACACTTTTGAATTCTTGGAAAAGGGAGAAGATGTACTTAAATGGGGGGATGTGTATCAAATGTTCAAAAAGTAGATATTTTTTAAATATGTTGAAGACTACGATGAACTAGATATTTTCTAGAACATTATAAATTATGGGATATTCAGATTAGCATATTGCACTGCTTTATTCCCTTGCGTCGATGCCATTGCATGGATGATGAAACATGTGGATGTGGGGAACAAGTTTTCTACAACTCTAGGGGGGAACCCATAAAATCATTCTATCCTACAGACCTGGATAAATGATATCATCTAAAGAGAGGGACCAAGAAGCTAGACAACAAACCTCTTGGTGAGTTTAAATATTCATCCAAGGATTTATTCCCCATATGGTATAATCTAGATAAGCAGTTCAAACTCAGACCCACTGGTGGGTATCCTACAACTGCTCTCAGAAGGCCTTATCAATACATGGTGACCATGTTATGCAGGATTTACGGTGAACCAGATGACTCCAAGTTTCCCCTTTCATACATGTCATTAATCTACTACTATGTAGACAAAGGATTCTCATTCAATTGGGATGACATACTATTGGAGAACTTGGAAGAGGCCATCACTGCAGTTGTAAAAGAACAACCCAATAACTTACCGAGTTTTCATATGCCATATTATCTTATAAACATCATATGTGTCACCCACTAGTAAGCAAAGATGGGTTGGGAATGGAATCCAATAGATGCCTCCATCCATATATTGAAAAGTGCTATGGGAGCACAAGTATAGGATAAAGTACCCAAAGATCCGCAAACACTTCATGGCTCTATTATATGATTTCATCTTCTGCACATCTGCGCCATGCATGATCAACAAGGAAATGGATTTTGTTAAGCGGATCATGAATTGGTAACTAATGGAGCACGACACTTATATCAGGATATATGGTGCTATGAAAACCTCTCATCTCCTTCCATGATTTGTACCATACAAATTGGTACTCCAAGAGGCGACTTATCAAATAGTGATCAAAGGAGTTGGAGGAATGCTCTATCGAGACAAGAAGGAAATATGGCCACCACTCTCATTATACATTGGGGCCTACTCCTTCTTGACCACCACGAAATCCCAAGAGAAAATAAATATCCTTATAACACACTACTTCGGAGAAGAATGGTTCAGGAGGCTCGACCCAAAGAAGGTCATTGTTGAAAAGTCAACAAGAAATGTGTGTCTAATTTATTTTTCCCTTAAATAAATTGGACAATAAATATTAATCTATTATCTCATAATTACTTGAAATAGTTAACTGAAATGGAAAATCAGTTATCTATAGGAAATTCGAGTTCAAAGGTTGACTGGTGGGACATGGAAGTCGCATTAGCTGTAACTAAGTTACTTGAAGTTGTAACAAAGTTATAAGTGTAGTTATGTGAGTTGTGAAGTAGTTTAACTCAGTTAAGTGAGTTAATCTTGGTTGTACTAGTTGTAACTGAACTTACACTAGTGAGAGTTCAGTGAATTAATTATTAATTAATTCAAAATCAGTGAACTCACATGCAACTAGATATTTACCACGGTTAACAACATGCATGTCAGATCCACTGGAGACCCATTTGAGATAACAGGTGAAAGGGACAGTTTGGCTATCAGTTGTGATTTGAGTTAAGTGCACTCATGCAATCACACACATAGTGGATGTTCCCATGAGCAATGCGCAGCCTAGGAAAGAGGAATTCAAATTCATTTTCAGGGTTTTCATTGCAAGGATTGCGTAGAGGAGGCATGTTGTCTAGAGGTAGAGAATTGGTACATGTATTTGTTGATTTGTGTATGACAATGTGAGATGATTGTATTGTACTAACAGCTCTTGGATTAGAGTTTTTTATGATATTGTTTCATGACCCATGATATACATAATATATGACAGTGGGGTTTTTAGCTTTATGCTTTCCCGGTAAAACATACGTGTTATGTGCGATTTATCTTTCTTCTTGATATTGCAATTGGAAACCATGTTTTAAATTCCGCAAGATTTATAATAGAAGAGATTATGTATTTAACAATGGAATATAATTTTTAGATCAGGAGAATCTAGGCAATACATAATTTGTATTGAAGTTTCTACATGGTATCAGAGCGTAGAAGATTGTAGAAGCTGAGTTTATGATTGGATAGAATTTGAATTTGAAGAAAGACTTTCTTGGTGCTACAGTTGATTCAAGATCGAAATGGCTTTCAATGGCTTGAGGTTAGAGTATGCACTCAAGGAAATATCTAACTGCATTTCTTGGAAGGACAGGATGGAGGCAGTACTCGAAGACAATGGCTTAAAGGAATTCATTGACAAAGATGTTCCTAAGCCAGATGTTGCAGATGCTGCAAATCTTGATGCATGTAAAAAGAAAGTGGAAAAGGTGAGGAGGATTCTGTTTGAGGGAGTATGAGAGCAAAATGTCTCAAGCCTCCATGGGAAAGCCACACCACATGCAATGTGGAAGGTTTTGATGGATCTATTCCAAAAAAATAGCGACCATAGGAATTTGGCGCTCAAAGATAAATTCGGGAAGATCAAGATGGAGAAGGGTGACTCCATTCCAAAATATCTCATGAAGTTTGTCCAATGTCGGGATAAGATGGGGAGTGTGTGAATAATAGTCATTGATGATGATTTGGTGAGCTTGGCTCTCCTAGGACTTCCCAAGATTTGGCGTAGTTATCAAGACTTTGTCAATGGAAGGGAAAAATTTCCAGATTGGGAATGACTATGGTCGGATCTAGTGCAAGAGGAGTTTAGGCAGAACACCAAAGATGGTTCTTCATCAAAACATGATGATGAAGAGGATTTTTCTTTGGCTGGAAAGGCAAGGAAAGGGAAGGGGAATAAATTCCATTCAAAATCCGAGTCTAAAGGCAAGAGGTTGGATTTGTCCAAAGTGAAGTGTTTTCACTGTCACGAACATGGGCATCTTTCTACTAACTATCTGCAGAAGAAGAAGAACAAGAAGGTTTTTGGAGCTGCAACTATTGAGGCCCCTGCCTCGCAATTTTAACTTGACTTCTTCTTGATCGCATGCATGGATTCAAGTGCATTGGGATCGGTGTGGTATTTGGCTAATGGCGCTTCCTTCCACATGACAGGAGATAAGAAGTTTTTCAGTGACTTGGAGGAGAGATATCTCAAAATGCATATAGATATGGGCGACGATAGATGATACAGTGCAACTTGTATTGGTACCATTACCTTTTAGAGGGATTCAGGTAAACTGTTTCAATTGAAAAATGTTATGCATGTTCCAGGTCTGAAGAAAAACCTAGTCTCGATCGCAATGTTGAAGGACATAGGCTATGTTGTTGTTTTCAGTGGTGGAAAAGATTTTATGTGACACAAAACAACCAGTCAATTCAAGAGGATAGGGATTCGAGTTAAGAATCTATACATGATAGAGGTATATGGATGCGTTGCCATGATGAGAAAGGCAGAAAAAGTGGTGAGCCGGGATGAGGGTGAATTATGGCACAGGCGATTAGGCCATCTTCATCATGGAGCCTTGAAGATCATGCAACAAATATCTACTGGACTTCTAATGGGAACACTTGTTCATTTATATCATTGTAAGGGTTGCACCATGGGGAAGTATGTAAAGTCCACCTTTCATGAAAAGGAGAACCATGCTTCGATGATCCTGGAGAGAATTCACATATACGCATGTGGACCATTCTCGATTGCTTCAACAATAAAACATAAGTATTATGTTATTTTTGTTGATGAATTTTCTTGTAAATGTTGGATCTTCTTCATGCAAAACAAGGATCAAACATTCTCAAAGTTCTGTGAGTTTAAAGCATTGGTAGAGAAAGAGTCAGGGAAGCAAGTGAAATATCCGAGGAGTGATAATGGCGGAGAATACATCTCTAATGAATTCAAATACTTCTATAGAAAAGAACGATTTCGAAGAGAACTGATAGTGCCTCATAACCCACAACAAAATGAGGTCATGGAAAAGAAGAATAGAATGATCATGGGTGCAACACGAGCGATGTTGCATGATTAGGGCCTACCAATGCATTTGTGGGCGGAAGAATGCAACACTACGGTTTATGTGAAAAATCGTTGTCCTTATAGAGTACTTGGTATGAGTACACGTGAAGAAGCTTTCACTGGTAAGAAACCTAATGTTTCTCATTTTAAGATTTTTGGCTCATCTATTTATGTGCATGTGACCAAGGATGCCAGGAAGAAGTTGGAACCGACTGCTGAAATTGGGATATTTGTGGGGTACAAAAAAACACCCCATAATTATCATGTGTATTTTCCTAATAGTAAGATGATTGTTATGCGATGGGATATAAAATTCGATGAGGGGAGATCCATGTGGTTGTTGCTTGAGAGGGAGCTAGACTTGCATGCAGAGGAGGAACTACTGGTTCCCAAAGATGAGTCTCAAGATGTGGATCAACCACATGAGGAGGTTCATGGAGTGGAGGAAGCCACTCATCCAGAGCCATCCATCAGAAATGGCAGAAAGTGCACCATAGAAGCTGATAGATTGAGACTAGATGTTGCATAGAATGTAGGAGCCCCTACTTCACAGCACAAATAGAGACAATCTCCTGATCAATTTATTGGATACATGGCTCTCATGAGCAAATGTATTGTGACTTAACCATCTTCCTTTCATGAAGCAGTGCAGGATCCCACATGGGTAGATGCAAAGGTGGAGGAATATCACTCCATTGTCAAAAACAGTGCATGGGAAATTGTCCCAAGACCGGTCGAAAAATCAGTGGTAAGTTCGAGATGGATCTACAAGGTAAACAAAGCTATTGATGGGAGTGTGGAGAAATAAAAGGCCAGGTTTTTGGCCTGGGGCTTCTCACAGATCAAGGGGATAGATTATGATGAGACCTTTTCACCTATCACAAGGTACTCTTCCATAAGATCCATCTTTGCACTCTCATCGCAGATGGGATGGCGCATTCATCATATGGATGTAAAAACTGTGTTTCTCAATGGGATCATTGAGGAAGAAGTGTGCATTGAGAAGCCAGAAGGTTTTGAGGCCTTTGACAGGGATTTTCATGCGTGTAGACTCAAGAGAGCATTGTATGGGCTGAAGCAAGAACCCCCTTCTTGGTACACTCAGATAGACATCTATTTCACCAGACTGGGCTTCACCAAAAGTGAAGCGGATGAAAACCTATACCAAATTGTGGTGGAGGGTAATATTTTAATAATTGTTCTTTATGTTGATGATTTAATACTGACTGGTGATGAGCAGTTGATGCACTCATGGAAGGAGGACCTTGCAAAGGAGTTCAATATGAAGGATTTGGGCCTTCTTCATTATTTCCTTGGATTAGAAATATGGCAACGAGATGGTGAAATTTTTGTGTCTCAAGCCAAGTATGCAAGGGAGATATTGGGTAAGTTTCGCATGGAGGACTGCAAACCAATGGATACTCCTCTTCCAGAAAACTGGAGGAAAGAGGATGCTACTTCTGGAGAGGTAGTGGATGCTACTGTCTATCAATAGTTAGTGGGTTCACTAATGTATCCAGTTAACACGAGACCAGACATTTGCTATGCGGTTAACTAGTTGAGTCAAGCAATGGTTAATCCTACCAAGATCTTTTGGAAGGAGAGAAAGCATGTCCTGAGATACCTGAGGGGCACATATGAGTATGGATTATGGTACAAATAGATGGATGAGGTGAATTTGCATGGCTTCACGGATGCAGATTGGGTGGGCAGCTCAACAGATAGAAATATCACATCAGGGGGGATCTTTAGTATCAGATCTACAGTTGTTTCTTGGTACAATAGGAAGCACATATCTGTGGCACTCAGTTCAGCGGAAGCGGAATACATGGAAGTGATTCAAGATGCATATGAGGCTATCTGGATGAGAAATATCTTGGTTGGTTTGTTTGGTTCTCATTTAAATCCGACAGTGATTCATTGTGATAATCAAAGTTGCATTAAACTCTCGATTAATCTCATGTTTCATGATAGATCTAAGCATATAGATATCTGGTATCATCATCTCAGATATTGTGTGCAATAGAAGATCATGTTGCTTCAATACATTCCTACAGAAGATTAGGATGCAGACATTTTGATGAAGGTGCTCACCAGGAGAAAATTCGAATACCATAGAGACAGGATTGGGGTGAAGGATAATCCCTTTCTTGCTAAGAGGGAGTGTTGAAAAGTCAACAAGAAATGTGTCTAATTTATTTTTCCCTTAAATAAATTGGACAATAAATATTAATCTATTATCTCATAATTACTTGAAATGGTTAACTAAAATGGAAAATTAGTTAGCTATAGGAAATTCGAGTTCAAAGGTTGACTGGTGGGACATGGAAATCGAATTAGTTGTAACTAAGTGACTTGAAGTTGTAACAAAGTTATAAGTGTAGTTATGTGAGTTGTGAAGTAGTTTAACTCGGTTAAGTGAGTTAAGCTCAGTTGTAATTGAACTTACACTAGTGAGAGTTCAGTGAATTAGTTATTAATTAATTCACAATCAGTGAACTCACATGCAAATGAAGATTTACCACTATTAACTACGTGCATGTCAGATCTAGTGGAGACCCATTTGAGATAACATGTGAAAGGGAAAATTTGGATATCAGTTGTGATTTGAGTTAAGTGCACTCATGAAATCGCACACAGTGGATGTTCCCATGAGAAATGCCCAGCCTAGGAAAGAGGAATTTGAATTCATTTGCAGGGTTTTCATTGCAGGGATTACGCAGAGGAGGCAGGTTGTCTGGAGGCAGAGAATTGGCACATGTATTTGTTTATTTTTGTATGACAGTGTGAGACGATTTTATTGTACTTAGAGCTTTTGGATTAGAGTTTTGTATGATATTGTTTCATGATCCATGATATACATAATATATGATAGTGGGTTTTCTAGCTTTATGCTTTCCCGGTAAAACATATGTGTTATGTGCAATTGATATTTCTTATTAATATTGCAATTGGAGATCGTGTTTTAAATTCTGCAAGTTTTATAGTAGAATCTATTATTTATTTAACAGTGGCATATAATTGTTAGATCAGGAGAATCCATGCAATACATAATTTGTATTGAAATTTCTACAGTCATTAAAGATCATTTCAACAAACTAGGGATGCCTTGGGAGTACACATCAAAATTTTGGAAGAGGAAGAAGTACACTACAATGCTATACCTTATGATAACATCCTCTTAAAAATACAAGGCATACCTTTAGGGAGGATTGAAGATGAAGAAAAGGCATGAGAAGAGGCCAGAAAGAAAGAAGAAGAAGAAGAAGTATAAAGCACATCTTCTGCTAATGCATCTACATAATTTGGATAGGCAAAATAAGAGGAAACATTGATCGGTAGGAAAAGAAGAGATAAGGATAAGTTTCACAAGAAGAGGAATGACGCCTCAGAAAACAAAAGGATTACTAAAGCCGACAAGGCTAAAGATAAAACTGATGTGGCAGTTGTAGCAGCCACAGCCGCAGTTGAAGCAAAAACAAAGGCAGTTTCCCAGAAGGGGGCTGAGAAAAAGGAAATAGAAAAAAAAATCATAGCAGAAGAAGAAAAAACAATGGAAGTGACACACAGGGAAGCCAAGGAAGCTACGAAGAAAGAAACAAAAGAAGAACTGAGGAAAAAGGACGAGGAATCCAAAAACAATGAGACAATCCACTAGTAGAAAAATAGTGATAAATGACTAAAACAACTACTACAAGTTGCATATAAATGACTAAGGTTGGTCACGTGACCATTAGTATTTTATTGTCGGTCATTTATAACACAAACAAATGTATGACTAAACCGATTTTAGTCATTTGTTGGTTGTTTTTATTGATCAATTTGATCGTATGTTTAGTTGTTTATTTAGTCATTGATTGTTGTTAACTGGTCATTTATTTAGTCATGGTAGCCAGTTATTTAGTCATTATAATCATTGATTTTCGTCAATTGGTGGTATATTTAGTCATTTTTAATCACTGATTTCCATCCATTGGTAGTATATTTTGTCATTTGTATTAACTGATTTCCATCAAGTGGTAGTATATTTAGTCATTTTAATCATTATTTTGTTGTCAAATTGTCATATATTTAGTCATATTTATTCACTGATTTTTGTCAATTGGTAGTATATTTAGTCAATTTAATTATTAATTGACATCAATTAGTAGTATATTTAGTCATTTCAATTTTTAATTATTGTTGTTTGGTAGTTTATTTAATTGTTTTTTATCACTTATTTATGTCAACTTGTAGTATATTGATACATTGTTTATCAATTGCATAATCATTATATTTACTACTAGTTTAGTAGTAAATTTTCATTTATATGATATGAATAATTTATTAAATACCATAAATTGTATAATGCAGAAAAAAAAAACATATTATTAAACTTTAATTAAAACGTAAAATAAAATAAAAATATTACCTATATGAACAAGCTATAGCATGATAAAATTTAAAAGATTGATTCAACATCATGATAAAAAAAAAGAAGGTAATTTGCAATTAAAAAATATAATGCAATTTTGATGAACTATAAGATGTTCACACACACACACACACACACACACACACATATATAATAAAAAATGTTAAAGTATGAGAGTTTCCAACTCTTTCAAATACACCATGATAAATATTCATGAACAACACATTCAAACTACTACATGTTGAGATTGGATAGCAAGGAAGGTATTCACCATGCATGGCATCCTATCATGGAGGAGGACAATGAAACTTATCCAAGTTGATGGGTTAATCTTTTTCTTAAAAGTGTACTTAGGAAAAAGTACATTAAATGGGTTATATTTTAATGTTGACTTAATGAGTACTTTTTATAAAGTTAAAGTTGTGATCTTTTAATCTTGACCATTGATCTCATAAGGTGTATGAGGATCAATCTTGTCCCTCCATCATTTTGGAGATAGGATTTCTCACTTTCTCATTGAGTAAAAAGGAGATCAACTTGGAGAAGGGTGCATTGTGCACAAGAGAGAGGAAATTTTATGAAGAGATAAAGAGGAGAATTGCTTGAGGGTTTGCAGAGAGATTTTGCAGGGAGACAAAGGAGGCTTCTACACTGAGATTGACACACATTTTAGCATTGCAAAGGTCTTTTCCTACAGCTCTTATTAGGAGGATTTGCATAAGGAGGCCATACATTTGTTGATGAGGTTTTGTATTTGGCTAGGATGATTTTATTGTAAGAGATATCTATATTTTCCTTCTCAATAATAATAAAATCCAAATCTGTTGCATTGGTTTCCCCTGCGCGGTTTTTCCAGAGACGAATTGTCCAAAAATTATTTGTGTACATGTGATGTGATTGTTGTTATCTTTTAATGTTAATTTCTTGGTTATTATTTTATGGTGTGTATTATTTATTTGTGAAGAAAACCTGGCAGAATCAGTTAACAAAAAAATTAATTAATTTAGTGAACTGGGTTTGAAGAAAATTCACATGGTATCAGAGCAGAACTATTGAAGAAGTAGTATTACATTCAAATCTTCAACACAAAATTTCAAATCTGCAACACAAAAGTTCATATCTACAACACATAAGTTGCTATCTGTAGCAAATAAGTTCATATCTACAACACAAAAGTTCAGATCTGTAGCAAAAAAGTTCAGATCTGCAACATAGAAGTGTAGATCTGCAAAGGAAAACATAGATCTGCATTAGTGGAGTTCATATATGTAAAACAAAAGGGTATATTGCAACACATAATCATTTTTCAGAAATGGCCATGACCTTGAGAATGGAGGATAGGCTTTAGGGTGCTCAAAAAATTGTCACCTGGAAGGAAAGGGTCACTATGGTTTTGTATGTCAATGATGTCCTTGACCATTTTGATGATAAGGTTGTAGCTCCCACAGATGCATCTACATTTGTGAGGCTAAATCCAAAATCATACTCCTTGATGGGGTAAAGCATCACATAATCCCTCACCTCACAGGGAAAAAGTCCGCTAAGGAGATGTGAGATGCCTTGAGTGACCTTTACCAGAGTAAAAATAAAAAAAAGGTGATGGTGCTTAGGGAAAGACTGATAAGTACCAATATGGATAAAGGGGAAGGTGTGGTTCACTACCTTACTTGAATTACATAGATTAGGGATGAGCTAGGGGCAATAGGTGAGAAAACTAAAGATTATGAGTTGATATGTGTGGCACTGAATGGATTTTTGAAGTCATGGGATGTGTTCATGCATGGAGTTGTAGCTTGGGAGAAAATCACTGATTGGAAGTGATTATGGGATGATTTTTTGCATGAAGAGATCAGACTTCGTCAGTCTAGTGGATATTCGTTTTCACCATAGATTATGAATGAAGAAGGCTTGGCTCTTGTGAGAAAAAGAAAGGAAAAGAAGAAGAAAAAGAAGGGTAGAGAGAAGAACATTGACTTTTCAAAAGTTAAATGTTTCCGGTGTCACAAGATGGGACACTTTGCCTCACAGTGTTGAGAGATGAAGAAGAATAACCAACCACAGAAGGAAGCCTCAGTAGCAGTGGATGAGTTTGACAAAAGATTCGAGGATAATTTATGCTTCATATCTTGTATGTCTAGCATAGCAGTCTCATACATGTGGTTTGTGGACAGTGGAGCATCTTGTCATATGACAGGAAGCAAGGAGTTTTTCACTAGGCTACAAGAGGGAGATGTGAATATGGATATAGAGCTCGGAGATGATAAGCGCTACAAGGAGCAAGGGGTTGGTACAGTTTCATTTCAGAGGGAGCCGGGTAAACCACTATGGTTTGTTGACGTACTATATGTTCCACGGTTGAAAAAGAACCTCATCTCGGTATCTAATCTTGAGGATAAAGGGTATGAGTTCAAATTTTATAATGGAAGGATGTTCGTTAGGCCAACAGGGTCAAGTGAGAATATGGAAAGGATGATTGGAGTTTGAGAAAAGAAGGTGTACAAGCTTCAGTTTCATCTGGGGAGAGCATTAGTCAGTACAACCACATACATGGGAGAGTTGTGGCACAGGAGCATGGTGCACATACACTTTGGTGTGTTGGGGAACTTAAGACAGGCAGTAATAGGGTTGCCTAAGTTCACAACAGAGAGGCATGACCCTTGAAAGGGTTGTGCAATGGGAAAGTATGTCTGAAGACCATTTTCACTGAGTGAGCATAGGTCCAAGGGAGTATTGGACTTGATACATTCTGACATATGTGGTCCGATGAGCGTGGATTTAGTGAGTGGCTTCAAATACTTTGTTATTTTCATTAATGAATACTCCAGGAAAACTTGGATATACTTCCTGAAGGATAAGGATGATTTCTTCAACAGATTTTAGGAGTTCAGAGCTTTGGTTGAGAACCAGGCTGGAAGGAATATTCGGGTGTTGAGATCCAACAACGGGGGTAAGTACACTTCCAAGGAGTTTATGGATTATTGTGTAGCAGGGGAATCAAGAAGGAACCCACTTCTACTTAAAATCCTCAGCAAAATAGAGTGGTTGAGAGAAAGAACATGACCATAATCAGAGCAGCACGGGCAATGATACATGATCAGGGTTTGCCATTGTTTTTATGGGCAGAGGGTTGTTTATATTCATAACAGGAGTTCCCACACAATTTTGGGGAGGT
The DNA here is from genome assembly GCA_000966675.3 of Picea glauca. Taxonomy (NCBI): domain Eukaryota; kingdom Viridiplantae; phylum Streptophyta; class Pinopsida; order Pinales; family Pinaceae; genus Picea; species Picea glauca. The sequence continues at coordinate 123,282 of JZKD02S1472476.1, read as the reverse complement.
TGACACATGAGGAGGTATTTATAGGTACCAAACTAGATGTGAGTCATCTTCACATCTCGAGAAGCGTATTTTATTGTCATGCCCCTTCGGAGAAGAGGACAAAGATGGAACCCACAACAGATAAGGGGTTTCTTGTTGGATATAGCAAGGCTTCCAAATCATACAAGATGTTTGTGCCAACATGAAGGAAGATCATAATGTGTAGGGATGTACAATTTTAGGAGGAGTTTGCATTGAGGAGGTCTAAATACTTGCAGGAACAGGACCAACAGGGACATGATTAAGGAGTCAAGCCTGAGGAGGCACAGAGTTAGAGCATTAGATCATAGAGTCAAACATAGGTTACTGGTATAAGTACAAGTAAACGTGTTGAGAGGGAGACAGTTGGATAGGATCATCAGGAGCGAGATGAGGAGGAGGAGGAGGAGTGTGATGCAATTCCATGGGAGAATAATAATAGGCCACCACCTAAGTGGTATAAGTCCACAGTCAGTGATTCCAGGTTGGGAGGATTTCCAAAGAGAGATTTCAGACGAAGTAAACCACCAGAGAGACTTGCGTACATGGCATTAATGACACAATTGATTGATGTATATCCTTCCACTTATGATCAAGTTGCATAGAATGGATTGTGGTAGGAAGCCATGATGGAGGAATATGTATCCATTATGAATAATTATGTATGGGAGGTTGTGCCCAAGCCACAAGGAAAGAAGGTGGTTGGATCCAAGTGGATCTACAAGGTCAAGCATGCAACAGATGAACGTGTGGAAAAGTACAAAGCCTGCTTCATGGACAAGGGGTTTTCATAGTGAGAGGGAGTTGACTATGAGGATACTTTCACCTTGGTGTCTAGGTATTCCTCGATCCAAGCAGTGATATTGTTGGTAGAATAAAAGGGCCGGTGCATTCACCAAATAGACGTGAAGACTTATTTCCTTAACAAAGTTGTTGAGGAAGAGGTATATGTTGAGAAACCATAGGGATTTGAGGTAGACAACAAAGAGATGCATGGTACTCGAGGATAGACAACTACTTGAGGGAGATGGGTTTCCAACGGAGCGAGGCTGATATGAACCTATATTTTCTTACAAGGGAGGTGCCTCTCATACTGGTGTTATATGTAGATGACCTATTTCTGACAGGGGATGAGTAACTGATGGAATATTGCAAGGTCAAGTTTGCAACTGAGTTTGAGATGAAATACCTTGGGTTGATGCATTACTTCCTTGGTCTGGAGGTCTGGCAGCAGGATGGGCGCTTCTTCTTGGGACAGGGGAAGTATACATTGGAGATATTGTGTAGGTTCAGGATGATAGATTGTATGCCCATGTCCATGCCTCTATTCATAAATTGGAAAAATATTGATGCATTAGATTCAAAGACAATATACCCCACTGTGTATCATCAATTAATTGGATCGCTCATGTATCTGGTCAACACTTGGCCAGATATCAACTTTGTAATAAACTATTTGAGTTAGTTCATGGAGGACCCTCGGAGAGTACATTGGATAGTTGTGAAGCACGTGCTTCACTACCTCAGTGGTACAGTGGAGTATGATTTGTTATATGAGCATAGTGGTGGAGTGATACTAGAAGGATTTATAGATGTTGATTGGGCAAGATGTGTAGAGGACATAAATAGTACTTTGGGTTGTTGTTTCAATATTGGATCGGGCATCATTTCTTGGTTCAACAAGCATAAGAAATCAATGGAATTAAGCTCTACTTAGGCAAAGTACATGGCTACTAGCTTGGAAGCATGTGAGGCACTCTAGCTTAGGAAGCTACTCTTGGGATTGTTCAGGCAGGAGCTAGAATCTACTATGATTCATTGTGACAATCAGAGTTGCATCAATCTCTTTGAGAATCTAGTGTTTCATGACCGTAAGAAGCACATCGATATCATGTATCATTTCATCTGGGATTGTGTATAGAGAGGAGTTGTGAGGCTTGATTACATACAAACTAATGAGAAGATGGTAGATATTTTCACCAAGGCACTGAATAGACACAAGTTTGAAAAGTTCAGAGATCAAATGGAGTTGAGACAAAATCCATTCCTCACTAAGAGGGAGTGTTGAGATTGGATAGCAAGGAATTTATTCACCATGCATGGCATCCTAGCATGGAGGAGGACAATGAAACTTATCCAAGTTGATGGGTTAATCTTTTTCTTAAAATTGTACTTAGGAAAAAGTACATAAAATGGGTTATATTTTAATGTTGACTTAATGAGTACTTTTTATAAAGTTAAAGTGAGAAATAATTTAAGTTGTGGTATTTTAATCTTGACCATTGATCTCATAAGGTGTATGAGGATCAATATTGACCCTCCATCCTTTTGGATATAGGTTTTCTCACTTGTTCATTGAGTAAAAAGGAGATCAACTTGGAGAGGGTGCATTATGCACACGAGAGAGACAATTTTTTGAAGAGAGAAAGAGGAGAATTGCTTGAGGGTTTGGAGAGAGAATTTGTAGGGAGATGGAGGAGGCTTCTACACTAAGATTGGCACACATATTCAATATTGCAAAGGTATTTTCCTACAAATCTGATAAGGAGGATTTTCAGAAGGGAGGCATACATTTGTTGAAGAGGTTTTGTATTTGGATGGGTAGATTTTTTTGTAAGAGATTTCTATATTTTCGTGCTCAGTAATAATAAAATCCAAATCTGTTGCACTAGTTTTCCCTCTGGGGTTTTTCCAAGAACAAATTGTCCAAAAATTACTTGTGTACATGTGATGTGATTGTTTTTATCTTTTACTATTAAGTTCATGGTTATTATTTTTTGTTGTGTATTATTAATTTTTTAAGAAAACCTGGAAGAATCAGTTAACAAAAAAATTAATTGATTTAGTGAGTTGGGTTTGAAGAAAATTCACACTACATAAAGTAGTGGGATAATCTATCTAACAGATAGTACATGATAAACATCAACTATGTCATTTTTTGCAAATATTTTAGTGGCCACCGTGTGAAGGCTCCTTCTTGCTCTTTCGTACGGACAACTCCATCTATTTTGTCTTCATAAGAAAGGGGTATGTTACTTATGACCTTTAAAATATTTACATTTGCATCTCTTGTTCCTTTAAATTTTAATCCATGTATAATAGATAGTGAGTGAATCCACCCAATTCCCATAGCATCACTGTCAAACGAATCCAACACCCTAACTTTTTCCCCTTCTTGGAGTTTATCAATACATTTATGCAAAAAAAAAAAAAAATACACATTATATTAAGATATGAAAAATGTTTTAGCAACAATTATATTCTAATTATATTTAGCATATTCCCCAACACACGGATAACAAAATCAAGTTACCAAAGGTTTGCAGCTGCAACAACTAAACATGGTGGGAGATTTAAAAAACAACATAAGAAGCCTGATCAAAGGAACACCTCAGAACTATAGCCAAAGTAACAAAAAAAAAAAAAAAACGTTTTGAAATATTAAGTATTTACAAAGTCTCATTTTTCCATGTCAGAAGGGAGAACAATTGCTTCGCTGACTCACATGCCAACTCAACAATTACATTGGCAAAAGGGATAATTAGAGTTAATGGGAATTTGTTCCATCACCAAATTCTATGATTAATGAAGCACTCTAATCACAAAGTGCATGCTCTAAGGGGGTCAATTTGAAATCCCCATGACATCATAAGAAGTAAGCTCCATAGGGGAATTTTTCCTACTGTAATGGGGAATTTTTCACGTACTTTCTCGATTTTTTCAAGAGAGGCAGAATCAGGGTGGAAAATTCATGGTATGTCCATTTTGGGTGCTTCAGGTATTTTTCTTGGTGTTATCTGCGACGTCCTTGGGATTTCAAAATATGGCGACAGAGCTCCACCCCATGTGATTGCATGGATTGTAGTATGGATCAACTTTAAGAGCATTTCAATTCTTACACAGAGAAGCAATGTGATAGCAACATAATGAACTGGGTGCAATTTGAAGCCAAGTGGAGTAGCTACGTCTCCAACAAGTGTTGCCTTCCCCCAACTTGGTGAATTCCCCTTCTAGCAACAGTTCTTCACCAACTCCAATTCCATTTAGATTTGATTTGAACCAGTTAGCGCAGGATGAAGTAATGGAAATGGAGGATCTAGAGTCAGTCAATAGGTTGAGTAGTTAAATTTTTTGCAAAACAATTTGTATTTTAGGAGTTTTTTATCATAGATATACACAGAAGTTTTGGAATGTAATGACTTTTTGTAAGAGACAAGATATCATAAGTACGGATAGGATAGTGGAAAGTCTATCAATTGTATTAGGTTCATCGTAGCTTCTCTTTTAATGCATGGTCATGTTGTCTTAGGGTCCTCGATGAGCTTGGTTTTTGGTTGTATGGACACAACTCTAGATATGAGAGACAAACAACATATCCATGGATTGAATCACGATTCCACTTTCGATTGACCTTCATACTGTGACCCACTCAAGTATTCGGGATCAATATATTTTTCGTCAAATTCGGGCTCCAATTGCTACAAGAGGTACTCTTTGTTGTGGTCAATGAGAGGCTTGGATGAGTCAATTAGTTGGTAGGGATTATGATCAAATTAGCTTATACAAATCCATTCGATACAGTTTTTGATAAAGGTCAAATGTTCACCAAAATACATGGGGAAATTTAGCACAAGATCATATCGAAGTGCATTTGGGTTTGTAATTGCAAAGCCATGGTGGAATCACAGGGAAGAGACCACACTAGAATCCATTTTAATATTCCAAAATGTCAAACCCTTTTTACTATAAAAGGCTGAAGATGTTCGACACGAGGACACTTCTCTATAAAATTCAAATGTTTGCAAAAAAAAACATTGGGATTTTTAGTCCAAGATTTGGGTTTGTATATCCAAATCCATGTGGAATCTTGACCACAATGGAATCCACTTCAATATTCCTACCTTGTCCACCATAAAAGGGTGAATATTCTCAACAGGAGGACTTGATGTGTAGTTATTGTATAGATTGTTGATGTTTTGGTAGTTGTGGGAGGTATTAATCTCCATATGTAACCTTTGACTAGAATAGAATATTTTGGAAGCAAGAGAAACCCTTAACAGATGTGTGAAAACCCTAGAATACATGTCGTCACAGTAGAATATATAATAGTAAGGTATTATCAACCAGGAAGACAAATCGGCCTCATAGGAAAAAGATAAATAGAAAATATAATTACCATAAATCTAGGTCGGCCCAACCAGAAAAGTCATTGGACAGATTAATATAAATAGAGGACATATTGGCTCATTTTTTCACTCACACTCACCCAAAAAACCAAAAATAGTGCACAAGTTTGGAGGAGGAGGAGGAGCAGTTGCAGTTGGGCAGTTTTCTCTTGTTCAGTCTTTCTAGTATATTTATCTTGTGTGCTATCTTTGGAGAAGGTGCAATCTCTCTCTTGGTCATTTTTTGGGCTATGGTGTAGCTTCCTGGAATAATTATTTTTGTCAAAGGTTAAGGTGCTCCGGGTGGATTTTGTGCCTATGGTTGGGTGGCGATGGTGTAGCATCATCTATGGTTAAATGAGTACAATATTCTAGCTACAGGTTATGGGCCCACACCACCTTTAGAACAGTCTAACCACTGGAAGGTAGAACTACATCTCTCTGTCAAGCTTGTTGTAGCACAATTGCAGTTGTAGTGCCAGTTCCTTCGTTCAAGTTTCTTCGTGCCAATCGCAACACTAGTTGTAGTGCTAATTACAGTGTCAGTTGCAACACTAGTTGTAGTGTCAGTTACAGTGCTAGTTGCAGTACCAGTTGTAGTTCCAGTTGCAACACTAGTTGCAGTGTCAGTTACAGTGTCAGTTGCAACATCAATTGCAGTGCCAGTTGTAGTGCCAGCACCAGTTGCAGTACCAATTGCAATGAAATTTAATGTGAAGTATTGGGACTAATTTTTGGTTGTCCTAGTGTGCCTTACCCTAGCACATCTACAACTACCTCTAGATGGCAAGTTGGATCACTTTGAAATTTTTGGGTTCGTCATTGCTTGTCTTTGTTTCTGGATGGACTGCTGCTACCGGAGGTATGTACTTGTATATGTTTAAACTATGTCACTATATTGAGGGTGTTTGCAAAAGAAGGGATCTTTTATCCAAGTAGCAATAGTAGATTCATAGGTATCTCAGATCCAATACATTCAGAGGAACAACACACTCTCCGGGTTGGAAAGAATACTTGTCTTAGAAGAAAATCAACTTAAGTAGAACAACATCTAGACTCCTGGTTTGCATATAAGGTTTGATATTTTTATTATTTTTTCTTAAGTGAGTATTGCAATCCTTTATATTTTATTAATGCTAGGAACAAACAAATATTTAGTATCATGTACTATTAATATAAATGCTTATTATACTTAATTGCAATATGAACTAACATCTCCTCTAGGAGATATTTCTTGTTCTCAAGAAGGACACCTTGGTAATGTTATAATGAATTACCATGAAATTGATATGTTCTTATACAAAATGTTATTATATTGGAAATACTTTTGTTCTTGTTGTTTTTGTTTCGGGCAGGTTATCCTACATATTCCAGGAAGGTTACCATAGAAAAGAAAGACTTCAAAGGACTCAGAGGGATTCAGACTTCAGAGGGAGTCATTGATCAGGAAGAAGCCAGCTTGGTTTTGTGACACTTTACATGATGCAAAGGGGCATGCAATAGACGGAAGCATGGTCTAAGGATTCTCTCAGATAGAGGGAGTTGAATTTATAATTTGAGATGAAGGATATTGCAAGACTTCATCAGAGACATGGTGCAGGAAGGAGCATTGAGGCTCCATCACTTATCCATAGATGAGCATATAGCTAACATTTGTACTAAGCCTCTTTCTGGGACAAGCTTGGTAGGAATGCAAATGTTTCTCTGGGGGAGTATTGATGATTGAAACATCATGTCAATATTCCAAGATTGATCAGATGGACTTGATCATGTGGGAATGGGCCTAGATGTGATCTTCAACAGACTAAAAATTCAAGTTGTTGCATGATATTCTATGTGTGAATTGCATCGGGCCTTGAAACTCTCACGAGTAGGTGAGTAGTTAACTCATGAGTATGTGAGTAGCCCTGAAAAGCATTGGGTTGACTCTATCTCCATAAGAATTGGGTTGCATACCAGGGGAGATAGGGAACATCTACATCCAGAGTAGATGCGCCCCGACGTAGTCTTCGACAGACTAAATACTCGAGGTGATTGAGGTAAAATTACACATGTCTGATGGCATCGAGATAAATGCATTCATAGAGTGATCCTATGAGAGGATCACCATGATGTTTTCTTGGCTCTGATGTGGTCATAATTCTTATCATGGTACATGAACGACCCGAGGTGCTAGACACATGTGTCTAATAGCATCGAACTAAATGCATTCATGGAGTGATCCTATGGGAGGATCAACTATGAGGTGAATGTGGCTCTGATGAGGTCATGATTCTTGTCATGGGACAAGAATGAATTGAGGTACTAGACACATGGTGGTGGATATGGATAATCAATATAGATAAATGAGGCTCATGGATATTGTGATATTATCTATAATAGAAGAATACCAAAAACTAGTATGATGATATGTTTTGATTGCTATAGATGATGATGATAGTGATGATCTATGATGATGCTACCGGTCTGCAAGACCATGTAGGTTTTATGCCATGTGATATGGATGGATAATTCTATAGTAATGATGATAATCATGACATGGGTGTAGCCATGGGTGAGCACATCATGCAGGTGTAGCCCATGAGGATGATGATGACATACACTATGAGGTGTAGCTCTATTGTTCTCTAGCGGGTTGTGGCCCCTAGACAATATTGGCAGGTCCATGTGGGTGTAGCCATGTGTGATGTAATGATGATACCAATAGCATGGTTTGCATAACCATGACGATAGGATCATGGAATAGAGAGAAAGGCTATGCAGACCATAAGGAAACATCATGGTTAAATACCTCCTTAGCTAAGAGGGAGTGTTGATTTTTTGGTAGTTGCGGGAGGTATTAACCTCCATATGTAACCTTTGACTAGAATAGAATATTTTGGAAGCAAGACAAACTCTTAATATATGTGTGAAACCCATGGAAGACATGTCAACTTAGCAGAATATATAATATTAAGGTATTATCCTACAGGAAGACAAGTCAACCTCACGAGTAAAAGATAAACAGAAAATATAATTACCATAAAGTTAGGTCGGCCCAGCCAAAAAATTCACTTGACAGATTAATATAAATAGAGGATGTCTTGGCTCATTTGTTCACTCACACTCACCCAGAAAACCAAAAATAGTGCACAAGTTTGGAAGAGGAGGAACGACAGCTGCAGTTGTGCATTTTTATCTTGTTCAGTCTTTCCAGTATATTTATCTTGTGCGCTACCTTTGGAGAAGGTGCTCTCTCTCTCTCTCTCTCTCTCTCTCTCTCTCTCTCTCTCTCATCTGTGGGTTATGGTGTGGCTTCCCAGAATAATTCTTTATGTCAAAGGTTAAGGTGCTCGAGGGTGGATTTTGTGTATATGGTTGGGTGACAATGGTGTAGCATTGTCTATGTTTAAATGAGCACAATATTCTAACATAGATAACATTCTGTAGAGGAATATTCCAGAGAAATTACTTTGCAATTTGTGGCCCCACTACTATTGATCTAACCATAGCTAAAGGGATATGAAAGAATTTATCATGCAGTTGATACCTACAACAAGGCTAATTGTTATTTAAGGTGCTAGGAACAATGTAAAATAAAATGAGTTGGAGTTAATTGCATGGATGCCAAAGGACTTAAATTTGTGAAAGAAGCAATTTTTTATGCATAAAATTTATGCTTAAAATTGTAAAATGATTTGGATTTAACTGCATGCATGCTAAATTTGTTCAAAAACCAATGTTTATTATGTATTTATGTTCAAAATTGTAAAATAAATTGAGTTGGAATTAACTACATGCATGCCAAAGGACTGAGTTGAGCATGCTTAAAATTGGACAATTTATGCATATTTCCTCTAAGGGAAATCTTTTTGTTCACAGTTTCAAAAACTAACCTAAAAGTAGAAAAGTATGGCAAGTCTGAAAAACATGTAAACTTGTAAACTCTTTGATAAATATGATGTATATGTAAACTTGTAAATTCTTGGAAATTGAAGTGTAGAGGATTCCAAATTTCTAACTTAGGGTTAGCACATGTGTTTTTTCAAAGTTCCCTAGTTATAAATTTCAATATACCAAAGATAGTGATGAGGTTAAAGTTATTATCAATATACCAAAGATAATAAAACAACCATTACTTACTTGAATAGTATTTACTTGCATGTGGTTTCATAGCACTCACCTCGAGTTTAGCAACACTACCACTATGAATACCATGCACATGCTCGTCGAGTTCAACATTATCACTATCAACATTGACATGAAGTTGTGTAGCTTTGTAGAGAGCTCTATTGATAAGGCCTTTTTCTTTTCATTCTACTTTCATATAATTGATTTGCATGTGGTTTAATCATTATGCAAAAATTAATATAAGTCAAGTAAAGAATGAAAAAACTATAATTTTTTCTCTGAAAGAACATTTTAAGCATGAATAATGACAAAACATTGGGATAGATTAAATTACAAATTAAAGAATGCAAAAGCTATAATTTTTGTCCAAAAGAACATTTTAAGCATAAAGAATGACAAAACATTGGGACACATAACTTACAACAACTATTATATTACCTCAAGTTCATCACCACTATGATTGTGTTGCACATGCTTATCAATCTCATCACAATCACTATCAATATCGACAACTTTGTTGACATCAAGGATTTTTTGTTTTTGTGTTGCTTTGACAAAATTGCTCTGCATGTGGTTTAACCATAATGCAAAAAAATATACAAAGCATTCAATAGTCAAGTAAAGAATGCAAGTATGGTTCCAAATGCAAGTTTGATCATCCAAAATACAAAGGAGGATCTGTAAAAATATTAAGAGGCATTTGTATACAGAATTTCCAAACAAGAAGAAATATATCAATGGAGCCTCTTACCTCATCTGAATCCATGGAATTATGCTCATTCCATGCAGAAAATGTAGGCTCAATAGAGGCAACCAATTGCAAAATTGTCTCTTTGAGACCGTATATGAAACTCATTACATGTTGCTACCCTTCATTTGAGTTGACGTGATATAAAGAGGCTCTTACTACGATTCTAATAGATGGTTGTGAAATCTTTGTTGATGAACTAGATTTTTTCTTCGTCCTACTATTAGATTTACTAGGATCTACTATTTCCATATAATAATTGGCAATATCTTTTGCACCTGCTTTTCTATTACTATTTTACACCTAAAATACAATGTCAATTTCAACATATAGTCATTTCAATAAAAAATCGAAATAAATAACACAACATAAATTGAACCAAAAATCCATACACTTACTGTAAACTTGGCCATTTTGGCATGTAACCCACCTCGGCCAAATGTATATGCAGCCCTCACATTATCTCTTTCCCTCTTACCTATGTTCCTCTTTGTCAAATATTATTCGGAACACATACTTTATTTCAATGCCTCCCATTGTTTGGGAGATAGAGTGGAGTCTAACTTCTCTTTTCCCTCCATGATTGTTTTTCTGCAATTGTATCTAAAATTGTTCATCAAATGTCTCATCTTTTGCTTGAAATGTTTTCTAGATATTTTTCCACTAATAGTCTCAAAAGAATTTTCCATTTTTTGTATAACATTTTCCACACTTTATGGATATTTCTCTATAAAAATTTATTTTCAAATATCCAAATGGGCCCTACATCTTACACCCAACTCGGAGGTCCACCTTGCATAATTTTTCCCAATGGGCTCACCATCTCTCCTTACCTCAACCAAGAATGGATTCTTTCCTTATAATTTTATTTCTTTTGAATTCCTCTCTCTAGATCTATAAAAATCTTGACTCAATCTTTGTATTTTGATAGAAACAAACATACCTTCTAAACCACTACCAATATTTCGGGTTGATCAAGTACAAGTTCCATCAAAAGTTGTAGATGCAACGAGTGTACTTTAAGGCACACCAAATTCAATTGGTCTCTCTTCATGACTTTCATTAACCGTAATTGCATGTTCCTTGGCCACATCAGGTGTGGAAGTAGGTAGATCAGTACCAAACTCTTTATATGTCACTTCAAACACATCCTTTAATTTTGAATAAATCATCTGCAGACTCTGAATTATTACTTTGCTCTGATCATGTTTTTCAACAATCTCTCTTAGACTTTTTGCAAAGAGATCATCAGGTTGCACATCATCATGTGCCATATCAGGTTGCACATCACCATGTGCTATATCAAGCTTTGCATCATCACAATTATTATTTTCACCAACTGCATTTGTTGAATCACAAATGTGTTGGATTCTGCGAGTTATCGACACTGTATATTTACTTTCCTTTTGTTTATTCTCTGCATTTTCTTTGCACTCTTTTTCTTGCCTATAAAACAAAAAAAAATATCATATTATGTTTTATATACATAAATCTCTTGCCTACAAAATTTCATTAAACTCTATTAAACAAATAAAATAGTACTTAATGGATTTACAACTTGTCTATTTATCAAACCAAGAGACGATAAATATTCATTATTCTTGGTCACATGTGTTGGACACACCTACCACACTTAGAGGGGGGGGGTGAATGAGTGTGGGGTTCTTTTTCCCAAAACTTCCCTCTTGCACAAAAACTCATCAATTAGCATTCAACATTTATTCA
>JZKD02S1472476.1:49150-85900 GCA_000966675.3 Picea glauca | reverse complement strand
CAACTGTCTTTGATGGTTGTTATGAGTTATTTGCATGAGATAGATATGATACATATATGATATGATATGATACATTTTTGTAAGTTGTTGAGCTATGGGAGGGAAAGGGACTTGACCTTGAGGGTTAGATCGCAAGCTGTGGATCCTAGTGCGATCAAGTTAGCCTCGCAAAGGTCATGGAGTTCGAGTGATGGATGTATGAACGGATTTGTAGTGCGTGCAGTGCCATGCATGACAAACCTATAATAAAAGAGCCTTAGAGCCAAATCTTTGTGGATGTAGCCCAGGAGGGGGTGAACCATGGTAATTCATGTGTTGTGTGGAATGATTGTTGGTTATATCTTTGTTGTTAATGGTTAAATATTATATAAATTCTTTGTTGAAATAGTTAGATCTATGTATTGGCATGCATGCATAAGGAACAACAGGATAACTAAGATAAGTGACTAACAGAATATTGCTTGGTAAAATAAATAGAATCCACAACACGCACTAACATATCCCCACTTAATCTTGGACTGCAAAAACTTGAGCATTGCAGTCACCCATTTAGACTACGCAGTACACTATGTGCACTTCATTTCCTTCTGGTTTACCAAGAGGGACGATAGTTTTAGAGGCTTTGTTGGAACCCCAAGTAGACATGAACCCTAGGTAAATAATGTTAAAATCATAGCTCAGATAAGCAACCAACAAAATGGCATAATTCCATCATGGTGGTGGTGGATAACTGACAAAAGTTGCACATTTTATTTCAATTAAGTCAACAAATTGTAATACACCTAGGTTGAACCCCAATTGTAAATGTAAATGTAAATATGCTTATAAGTTGGTGAGTTGATGATACAGGGTCTTTGGTCCGTTTATGCGCGCATTGACTCAGTGCACGGGAATCTCATACCAAAAGAAGAGTTTGTGATCTTAAGGCCAGGGAGCCTTTGTACATATGTTGTGTTTTATAGGCTGGTGAGCTAGGTTATTATAGGCTAGAATGATTCTATGATTATTAAGCCAGGGATCCTAGAATGATAAAGGTCGTCATTCCTATATTGTAATTGTAAATCATACTCATATTATTAATTAAGTATACCACTGCATGCAGACTAACCAAAAGAAAGAGATGGAGCTCTAAAATACACTAGAAAGGGAAAGGGGGGGCTAAGATTTTATGAAATGGGATAAGTTAAGGGGGCTTAAGTCCAAAGGAATATTTTATTAATATTCCTAAAGTCTAAATAATGAGATATTCATTTTATCCTAAGTCTGTAAGTGATCCAAAATGGATCCAGGAAGGCCTAAAAAACAAATTTCTTGGAATCAGATGAAACAAGCATCATTGCTTCGGTCTCGTCACGCTGATTCCAAAGATATAATTTTTTTCCACAAATGGACACCATATACGAAAGATATCACGTTTTGATCAATTTCCCAAACATGAAAAAAGTCAAACTGGTCAAAGTCAACAGGCCATATTGCTAACTTCAAAAATACGATAGGTGATGTCAACATGATGTCATGATGACATCAACAAGACACTTGGTAGCATGAGGAGATGGCACATGTCACTCAGTTTTGGCATTTTCAGGCTGAGTTGGACCAATACGGAAATGACACATAGCATTGTACAGACATGACACATGGCAATCCGTATGTGACATTTCCCAATGATAGGATGACATGTGGAAGTATGGACGACATGTGGTTGTACGGATGCTAACATGGCAAGGTGACTAGGTAGTACAAGTGATGATGTGGCAGGGGAATTGGTAGTATGGGCACTAACGTGGCACAACACATGGTTGTACAGAAGTGACGTGGCAGCTGACCATGCATGTTGATTGGGTTGTTGACTAGGTGTTTATTGTACCGTACGGGCCAATCACAAGGTGACATATGGCCCAATCATAGGATTCCATATGGCACCCTAGATTTTTCCAATATTGGTTGGCATCAAAAATGTGTTCCGCCTCTAGGGGATTCGAACCCTTGACCTCTGGGATGAGCAATGGACTAAGCACCATGCGCTGGCCACATGGGCAAGTGTATGACGTGTTAAACCAAATGGTGAAAATTAATGTTAAAGTGCAGTTCGCGTGGTTTTTTTGGGCTAAGCTCCGGTCGGAGGGGGCCAGCACAGGGCCACATGGAACCCCACATTACCAAAGCTAAGAACCAGGAGTTAAAGCAATAGGAGGGTGCATGGAGAGTTGGGGCCAGGTCACATGGCACCATATGATCCGAAATTTGGGACTTGAACAGAGGACTAGGGCCAGTTCCTAGCCCTTGGCCATATGGCATGCTCCATATGACCAAGATCTTGGGAGAAAGGGGTGTGCACCCATATATTTTTCCAATTTTGGTTTTGCACTATATTATATGTTTTTTTATTGTTTTTTATGCTGATTTTGGGAGATTTTGTCCATTTGTTGGGGATCTGGAGCTTGATTTGAGGCCAGATATTGGGAGGAAGTTGGGATAGGATCACCAACTCAAATCCTATATAAATTAGAGGTTTTTGATAGACTAAGAGGTTCATATTGGTAGAATGATGATGATTTTGTGAAGCTTGAAGCCATTTTTATGCAGGGAAGCCATTGAGGAAGCGAACTTTGGAGGGAAATTATGAGAGCTACACTCAACCTTTTTCAATGTCGTCAGTTGTGTTGGATTCTTGAGGTCGAGCAAGACACAACCAAACCATTTTGTAATACTTTTGACACTTTTATGATGTACGTTTGAAGCATTGAAGAGAAATAAGAAAGCCTCACCCACTGAGACAAAGGCCCGGAGATGTAGGCAATCTTTTCGAACTCCGTTAACAACCTTGTTGTTATGGTTTGTTATTCTCTGTTCTTATATTCTGATCCACATTTATTTATGATGGTTTCTATAATATCTCATTAAGTTCTTATTATTTCCTTAATTCTTAATTGGTAATTAAACACATTCTTAAAACTTAAGCAAGTCTTTAAAGATCAATTTTGGATCAAGTGTTATCAGAGCAGGTTGATAGTTGGTTGTTTGAGTTTTCATGATTACTAGGGAAAAGTTGAGTGGTGGTGAAGGAGAGATTGTAGAAGGGTATCCTGAGATTGGATCAAGAAAGAGGACTTCTCAAAGTGAGGAGATGGCATCAGAATAAGGCATGTCTTAGAACGAGATAGAGTTGCAAAAGACTTTATTCACCATGTCTGAGATGGTAAAGGTATTATATGAGGATTACTTGGAACGGAAGAGGCCTTTTCAAGGGGAATATTCCAAAAAAGACAAAAGTGAAGAAGGGGAGGATCCTCCTAAACCTCCTCCTTCACCTCCTTCTTCTCCATTATCTTCTTCTTCAATTACAAGTGAAACTTCTATCAAAAGAAAACATTCTGATAGACATAAACATGATATGCCTTTCCCATGTATGATGGTGAAGTTAATGTTGAGAGACTTGATAATTGGGTCAAACAGATGGAATTTTATTGCAGTATGCAACAAATCAAAGATGAGGCAACCCAAATCAAGTTGGCATCACTTTGACTTGCAGGAACAACACTCATCTGGTGGAAAAGTAAGTTGCAAAATGGTACGCAACAAGTTGGTAATGTATTTCCATCATGGAAATATTTTATTTTTTCACTTAGAAATAAATTTTATCCTTTGGGTTATAAGGAGAAGGATTTAATTGAATGGAAAAGTCTTAAACTAAGAAAAGGACAAATGGTGCAAGAATACACAGATGAATTTCGTAAGATGGCATTAATGTTAAATATTCCATTACATACCCAATAAACTCTTTTGAAGTATATAGGAGATTTACCTGCACATATTCGTAACACTGTATTTATGTTTGGACCTACTAATCTTGATGAGGTTTTTGTTCAAGCAACATACATTGAAGTAGGGAAAAAAGGAGTTGGTGTATCAGCGGAATTGTCTTCAAGGAAAGAGGACAAAAAGAAGGGGAATGGAAAGAAAGAAAATTCAGCGATATTGAAGGAAGGGAATCTCTCTTGCAAGCATTGCAAGAAAGAAGGGCACGATGATGACCATTGCTGGAAATTGCACCTAGAGAAGAGACTGAAATGGTCCAAAGAAAGGAAAGGGATGAAAACAGTTGCAACAACAACATGACCAATAGACTTGGGATATGATTTAGGTGATGAGACTAAAATCACAACAATTGGTTTGACAGGTAAAATTGGTGATGGATGTGATTCTATAAGTAAGTTGTTTCATATAAGGGTGATAATGAAACATACTAAGATTGACACATTGATAGATAGTGGATCTCAATCTAACTTGATTTCAGAGGAGGTGGTTAAACACTTGGGATTGACAACTAGGCTACATCATAAACCTTACTCACTTAAATGGATAAGAAACAATCATAAATTGCACATAACAAAGCAATGCACTTTAAAGTTTGCAATTTCATCAAAATTTGTGGATGAGGTAATGTGTGATGTGGTGCCACTCAATGAATGTGGAATGGTCTTAGGAAGACCTTATTTGTATGATCGCAAAACAATATTCTACAGGGAACATAATCAATATCACTTAAATAAAGAAGGAAATGAATATGTTGTACATGCTCATCACTTAAAAGAAAATCAATCTCTTCAAACAATGGAACAATTAAGGAAGGCAACTTATGCAAGCAACACACCTATAATTGTGCCAAGTAAAGCAATTGATCTTAAGCATGAACATGAGATGGTAGTAGAATGGAAGTTCAGTCATACTTTGCTTCAATATGAACTAATGTCATGCAAGCACATCAAACATATTAACTCATTTGCAGTCATATTTATGATGTTATCGCTGCTAATGTTTTCAACATGGATGGTAGTGGCTTCAGTAAGATGTGAAAGAGTACAAGTGGCTAACAATATGTTGCCAATTGTCATGGTTGTTTTTCAATTGATTATGATAAGACAAGTGCATAGGATAGAGTTTAAAGACAAAGGACAAGTGGGGTGGCCTATCCCGCACTTGATGAATGGTTAATACCCTTTTGGAGGACCAAAAGGTCTAAGTGGGGAGGCATGATCCAAAATGGATCTAGGAAGGCCTAAAAATCAAAGTTCTCAGAATCAAATGAAACCAATGCCATTGCATCGGGCTCATCGCGTTGATTCCATACACATAATTTGTTTTCGCAAATGGAAACCGTATGTGAAAGATATTGTGTTCTGATCGATTTGCCAAACATGCAAAAAGATAAATTGGTCAAAGTCAATATGCTATACTTATGACATCGGCATTACGAAAGGTGGCATCGGTATGACATCATGATGACATCAGTAGTACATGAGGAGGTGACATGTGTCACTCGATTTTGTCTTTTTCGGGTTGAGTTGGACTAGTACGAAAATGACATGTGGCACTGTATGAATGTGACATATGGCAGTTTGTACGTGACGTGGCCCAATGATATACTAACATGTGGCAGCATGGACGATAGGTTGTTGTATGGATGTTGTCATGGCAGGGTGACTGGGTAGTACGGATGATGACATGGAAGCTAACTGGGAAGATGACTTGGTAATATGGATGCTGACATGGCACGACACATGGTTGTACGAAAGTGACCTGGCAGGTGATGTGGCAGTTGACCATGCATGTTGACTAGGTTGTTGATTGGGTGTTGACTGTATTGTACGATCCAATCACAGGGTGACATGTGGCCCAATTAGAGGGCACCATGTGGCACCCTGGATTTTTTCAATATTGGATGGGGTCAAAAAATTATTTTGCCTCCAGGGGATTCAAACCCTTAACCTCTAGGACGAGAAATGGAATAAGCACCATGCATTGGCCACATGGGTGAGTGTGTGACATGTTAAACCAAATGGTTGAATTTAATTCTAAAGTGCAGTTGGCGTGGTTTTTTTGTGCTAATCCTTGATCAGAGCGGGCCAGTGCATGGCCACATGGCACCCCATGCAACCAAAGCTAAGAACCAGGAGCTAAAGAAACAGGAGAGTGTGTGGAGAGTTGGGGCTAGGTCACATGGCACCATATGACCCAAAATTTGGGGCTTAAATGGAGGACTAGGGCCAGCGCATAGCCCTTGGCCATATGGTGCACTCCATATGACCAAGAGCCTAGGAGAAAGGGGGTTGCACCCAGATATTTTCCCAATTTGGGTTTTGCACTATATTATATGTTTTTTTTTTTTTTTATGTCGATTTTACGAGATTTTGTCCATTTTGGGGGGATATGGAGCTCGATTTGAGGCCAGATCTTGGGAGGAAGTTGGGATAGGATCACCAACTCAAATCCTATATAAATCAGAGGTTTTTGACAGACCAGGAGATTTATATTAGCAGAATGATGATGATTTTGTGAAGCTTGAAGCTATTTTTATGTAGGGAAGCCATTGAGGAAGCGAACTTTGGAGGCCAATTATGGGAGATACGCTCAACCATTTTCAATTCGTCAGCTATGTTGGATTCTTGAGGTTGAGCATAACACAACCAGACTAGTTTGTAATCCTTTTGACACTTTTCTAATGTACTTTTGAAGCATTGAAGAGAAATAATAACGTCTCAGCCACTGAGATAAAGGCCTGGAGATGTAGGTAATCTTGTCGAACTCCGTTAACAACCTTGTTGTTATGGTTTGTTGTTTTATGTTATTATATTTTGATCTGCATTTCTTTATGATGGCTTCTATAATCTTTGTAATATCCCTAGGTCGAACTCCAACTGTAAATGTAATAATGTACTTAAGCTGGTGAGTTACTTTTTATCTTTTTGGCATGCATATTCCATGGTGTAGTGCATGCATGTACTGTGTAGTAAAATGATGGAATGGGTACATTCCAAGATACCGTGTGCAACAATTATAGTCTACGCGATATTGAGGCCAATGAGCCTTTCTGTATATGTTGTGTTTTATAGGCTGGTGAGCCAGTTATTATAAGTTAGGATCCTTATGTTTTGAATTAGGCCAGAGAGCCTAGATGCTAAAGGCCAGTGTGCCTATATTTGTATACATCTCATAATTAATATAAAATACATCGTTGCGCACATACTGACCATGATGAAAGAGATGGGGGACTAAACTCCACTGGTTAGGGAAAGGGAGGGGCCTAAAAGTTAATGAAAAGGGCTAAGCTAGGGAGCTTAAGCCAAAAAAGGAATATTATATTAATATTTCTTAAATCATAAAGTATCGATAATTATTTTATCCTAAGTTCTAAAGTTGGGGACAAGTGGTCCAAAGTAGTTCCCAACATGGCAAGTGTCAAGTTGGGGACATGCATACATATTGTTGGGACTTAGTTCATTTTCTATAATCTTTTCCATCATTCAGACCATTCATTCCTTCCATCATTTAGTCATGATTCCATGACCATTTTCACTCACGCAGTCAGTTATCCTCCATACTTTTTGTCACTGTACCTGAGCTTATATCCATGGCCATATAGGTTTGTCTAGCTGGCAGGGATGATTTAGGGGCTAAATTTCTCTCATGGGTTATTTTTCCATGGTTTTTGCCAAAAAAAAAATCGCTATTCTAAAAATATTTCGGCCAATTTTTATAAGATAAAATTATTTTACCTTAAAAATCACCAAAAGTTTATACAAACTATATAAAATCCTTAGAAATTTGAATATTTTTAGAAAAATATCGCCAAACATTTATAGTTGGCATATGAAGGATCAATAATATTCACCAAGGTTTCTACATTTTAAATAAATTTCCATCCTTAAAATCATCCCTTGTAGTTGGTTAGTTAGGGAGATGGACTGAAGGAGTGGATTGTCAATCCCATGGGATACTGAAGAAGCGGGTTGTCATGCCCGTGGCATATTGAAGAGGCGGGTTTTCAGGCCCATGAGCAATTTCTCTCTGGGTGAGAGAATTGTTGGGGAATTGATTTCCTAAAGGTGATAAAGTATAGTTACAGGGGTCTAAGACTTTCTATCCGGCCTATTGTTGAAGCCCTGGAAGGGAAGTGGGGCAGCCAAAGGAATGTTGAGCAGAGAAGGGGCACACTTCCTTGGGTGGTTCAGGCACATGGGGAATGAGGGATTGTAGGTTGTTAGTTGAGTGAGAACCTGTGACGGAGTCTTTCCTATTGTCCATGAGTCATTAGCCTAGTTAGGAATCCCTTTACCTGGGTGGAGTTTAGTCCCAACTCGAGGGTGACCCATTGTTGAGATTCATGAACAGTGTGGTCTAAGGCTGGGAGGTTCATGGAAGGTCTGCATGTGGTTGGTGATATCCTTACCAAGATAAGTTTCAACTGTGTGATAAATTTACATGATGCATTGTTATTTACGTGTTTATTTTTATGGGTTTAGCCTATGTGTGGTTAAAACTGTCTGTATATTTATGGGTATTTTCTGTATATGTTGCATGTATACGTTTACTTTTATTTCAATGAGAATCCATGCATTTACATATGTATTTGACTGTTAATGTTTTATACATATATTTCCGCAAGAGTTATGTATGTATATATTTTTTTATTGCATGCACTTAGAAAATTGTATGTGGCATAGCTCAGTTGGATACTAGGTATGTTACAGTATGTTACGCAGAGAGAACGAAAGAGTTCTCTAGTGTAGCATGTCTCGGCATGGATGACTGGGGATGTTGTTAGAAAAATAGGATTGTGGAGAAATAAAATAAAAAAAATGCGGAAACAAAACACAAAAGATACACAATACAATAGAGACACGGATTTATGTGGTTCACCCAGTGTGGGCTACGTCCACCAGAGAAATTTCCAGGTCCTTCCTTTATTATTATCCATCAAATGAAGGGATACAACCTACAGCAAAAGCCATTGTAACTTCCTCTTCTTTCTCTCATAGTCTCTTATCTCATAATACCATTTTCACAATAATGCATATCCGTAATACATTTCCCTCATAATAGAGGATTACCTTCTAGGGAAAAAAACCCTAACATAATTTCTACCATTAGATCTGCGACCTTATAATGAACAATCATGATTTACAATGAAATTACAATATACATTTACAAGGCAATTTATCCTTTGAGGGATTAATCCCCAGACCCCACAGAGGGGTTAACCCCCTCTGCACTCCCCCCCGTGGAAGAGTGTACATACTTATGGGGTGTAAATTCTTCACGGGGTATGGACACGACTGAAAAACACAAGACCTATGAATCAGGAAGATAATCAAGCTCCACAACCAATAGATGTTACAAATGGTATCAGAGCTAAGTAAAGCGTCTACGTAGTGGAATTGCCCGACCTGTTGGTGGCTAGGGATGTTACAATATGGTATCAGAGCTTCGGTTTTCAACACTGAGCTTGGATGGGCCAATAAATTTGAGTTGAAGAGAAATGTCACAAAGGATTTATTTCGAAGTGGCCAAATTTCAGTTTGTAGAGTGTCCATGGTAAAAAAAAAGTAACAACAATTGGGCGGAATTGGGAAAAATCCCCAATTTATGTTGTTAAATTCATGGGAAAATTGAGAAATTCGGCCAAGTTGTGAGATATTACTGGTTTAATATCCATTCTAGCAAATTCAGACCTGGAATTGGTTAAATTTGAAGTTACTGTGAAGCCATGTCAGTTGGAGCGAGTTTTGTAATTAAAAATTCTCAATTCATGAATTGATTTTTGGGTAAATTCATTCCAGAAATGTCAACCCACAGCGATTTGTTATTGCAGAGGTTGAATTGGTGTTATCGAGGTGAAATTGAACGAATTTCGTGGTTGCAAAATGTCTATGGTAAATTGGGGAAATTTTTTAGGAAAAAGCCTCAATTTCTATAGCGGAATCCACGAGGAAGTGACGCACATAAAAATGAATGTGCATAGGTGGGCACACTAAAAATGCATGATGCACAGTGAAAAGCTCGTGATATGTAAGGATTGGGCACTGCGCGGAAAAATGTTAATGTGCGGGTGCGCGTGCTAAAATTTTGGTTCTGCGCAGAAAAATAGTGGTTTCCTAGTGTGCACGCTAAATATCGGCGTTGCGCGGAAAAATGATGGTGCATAGGAGCACAGGCTGAATTTAACATGGTGCGGTGTGCATACACATAAAATGTGCGCGCAGTGCACACACATAAAATGTGTGTGCAGTACACACACATAAAATGTGCGCGCAGTGCACACACATAAAATGTGCGTGCAGTGCACACACATAAAATGTGCGCGCAGTGCACACACATATAATAATGGCATGCGTGGTGTGCGCAGTATTGGCAGAGCGCAGAGGAGTTTGGTTAGTGCGCGTGCAATGTCGTTGTATGTTGTCGCACGACAATTTAGTGAATGGTGTGTGCAAATTATTGGTGTGTGGCGGGGAGTACTAAAATTTGGCATGATGCAACACATCGAGTGAAAGGTGCATGGAATATCAACACATGGTATACAAACTGTGCACGGTGGATATTGGCACGTGACATAAAAGTAGTGCGCACAAGTTATTGGTGCGACAGAGGAGTGACACACAGTGGTTTTAAAGTGTGTGAAGCACAGTTTACCTGTGTTGTTGTTTCACATGGTAAATATGGTTTACAAGTTGAAATTTGTGCGCGTGAAGTTGTTTGAAGGGTGAACAACAACAGAAAACCAATGATTTTCTGCAACATTTTATATCATTTGAACGTCATCGTTTTGCAGCGCGGTTTTGAGGGCCTTAAGAGCATTTTTAGCAACTCAAAAACCACGAGACAAAGGTGTACCAAAGGTACACTATGTCTTTGCAACTCAAATAAAATGTCTTGTAGAGAGATTTCTAATGGTGTAAACTATTCGTCAAACAGAGCTTTTATGAGAAAGTTACAACACAAATAGTGGAGGGTAAATTTTAAGACCCATCTAACTTCAAAGAGCCATAACTTTATTCTCTGGAATCAAATTGAGGTGTAGGAGTAGTCAATGGAAAGATATTGAGCCATATAAGACATTCCAAGAGATGAATTAATTTTCTGGGTGTGTTAAAATTATTTAATATGGAAAAGAAGGTACCTGTAACATATGAGATACAATATAGTATTTTGGCCTAGAACTTCAGTCGGTTGTAACTAACAGCCTGGAACCCAAAAAAAGGTGAAACTTGGATAGAGTAGCCATAATATGTATATGAAGAAACCCAATGGAGCTCCCATGAAAATTCCAATGGATTAGATGCAAAAATGCATATTTACAGCATAGATTTGCGCTAAGTTGAAGAATGAACAGAAAAGTTATTGGGCAATTTTCAAATATCCATAACTTTCTGCTCAAGACTCAGAATTGAGCATGGGAGTAGGCGTTGGAAAGGTATTGGGTAGTAGAATATAATTATTCACCCAGAAAATTGATCTGGGAATTCAATTTTCCAAGGAATCAGAAGAAATAATTCTGATATATTATGGAACCAAAATGGTTCATATATTTTCATGAAAATTGTTGAGTCAATTAACTTGAAAAAGTTTTGTTGGCTTCACATTTTGCAGAGTTAAAATTTTTTATTTATTAACAGGTGAGAAGGTTGAAGTTTAGTTAAAAATAATAAGAGGTACTCAGGGAAAGAGTGCTATGACAAAATATTTTAGAAGATGATCAAACGCCAAGACCTCAAAATGTTCATGTATGAATCTGAGTGCAGCCGTAAAGTCTTGGTAGGCCACTACAGGAAGTCCTCTCATGTTATTCAAGTATTCAATGGAATTTGGGAAAAGGAATAGATCATGTAGTGAATGAATAAGTGAACACTCCCAAAGAATCCAATATACAAATTAAGCAATGCATTGGAGTAAGATCTATTATAAAAGGATTTGACTATCAGAATGATAGTAACCAGATAAAGAAAGAGGCTTATTGCATATTTGGATAAGAAGTGCATCATATCCAGGGATTAGCTATGAAATTAGAGGAATGATTCCCTTATGGTTATCAGAGTGCGCAGTGGAAGCATAGTATGAAGGGCATCATTATGGCATGATAGAAGTGGATTGTGCAAGGCAAGATGAAATCAAATTGGTCAAGACAAGGGAAAGTAATAGCCAACAAGCAAATCCAAGTACCAATATGATCAGTTAAGGAAGGGATAAATCAAGTACCTCAAGAAGGAATTTGGTGTTAAATGTCCAAGGTTACTCAGAAAACATGACTGGAAATAGAATTGGGTCATGTAGAAGTTGGATCAGAGGGATCTGAATAATAATGGAATGCTGAAAATTAATATCAGCATAATATGTAGTTGGAAGTCCATGAACATCCTAGAATAATGGAAGAAAAATTCATGGGGTATATATCAAGCTAATGGGAAAGCAAGTATATTAGTAGATAGTATTGATGCATTCCAAAGGTATTGAAGATATTTCCACAATAACATGAAGATGTCAAAGCCAAGAAAGAATTAAAAGTGAAATGAATCTCTCTAGAGAGTCAGTAAAGAACCATGAAAAGGAAAATGGTTCTATGCTTGGTTCTGAATGTAAAAGAGATGGTGCTTAAGAAGAATCTATCTCAAGTATCATAGAGTCATGAGTGACATTTCCAGGGGGTGGAAGTACCACTTGAAATTATGTTGGTAAATTAAAAGTAGTATTAAGTACTTCTAATTAATTCTCTGCAGCTAGAGTAGGAGGCATATGTCCATCCTTACATCATGATAAGAGATTCGCTATGCAAGCCAAGTTTTAGGCTAGTTGGCAATTAGTGGAGAAGAATGCAAGAAAACTCAAATACTAAATTATTCAATCAAGGAAGAACTAGAATAGTTCATTCTGAAAAATAAATGGATGTTGAAGATCCATAGTCTATAAGACAACATGATTGGAATTATAATTCATCCAAGTATGAGTTGGGATAGATGGATCCAGGAAGTAAATAAAAGCTTAAGGTTATTATCAGTTTAGTATTTGGATGGAAAATAAAAGGCAGCCAAGAGTGTTTTGGCTAGAAAGTGCTCAGATCAGAAATAATCATGCACAGTGGTTATAGTGAAGAGCACTTGAAGGTTTAGGAATCCAGAAGAATGGAAGACTTTTGGGATAATCAAGGAAGCATGATACAAGAAGAAGTAAGTTGTTGCAATTACCGTAGCAACAAGTATTTTATGGCTGGTTGGGATAGCCATAAAGTGAGAATGCTTGCATGTTTGCAAGTGTTGTTGATAATGTTGGTTCACATGGAAGGAAGCAATAGAAAGGTGGAATGTTTAATTATAAGGTTGATAAAGAAACATGAGAACTTCTATTGGCATAAGCTAATCGGTTAGCATTAAACTCGTTTAATGGAAGCCATGCAGGTAAGTATCTCTCTTTTGGAAATTATGTTATATAATTTCCAAAGGGAAATCTAGGTAAGAATTTCCCCAAATTTAATTTTATACTACGTTGTATGGTATTGTTTAAGTGCATTGACAGGATTAAGTTACCACTAGGTGTGGTAAAGGCTAGAGGCATGTTATAGTTATCAAGTCTTTTAGCTTTTGAATGCACACACCGACATAGTAGCATGTCATGTTAATTTGGTTATGAGACAATAACCAAAGAAAAATAAAAGATAAGAACTTGTTATAGGAATGATGCTAAGAAAGCTAGTCATGTATGAGACCAGGACATGGTTGGATATGGCAAGGTATGGTTATAGAAAGGTTATGTGCAACACAAATAACCAATGAGCTTCCTACCTTTAAATAAAACTTGGACTGCAACCTTTTTGCTAACACTAATAAACACTACATAATTGTATTATTGGTGTAGTGTTCAGGTTGAAAAGGAAGGCATCCAAGTAATTGTGAAGACAATGGGAAGTGTGTGGAGATGTGTCAAGACATTGGCCTAATTTCCAATTTATGGATGGTGAGATGCATGACTTTGATAAATCTCATTATGAAAATCAATGCAAAGGTGCATTGAATAAATAGGCATTGAGAGTTGCACTCATGCCTAGTAAGTGGCAAAGTTACACTCATACATGATGGAATTGTATACTTAAATGCATTTTGTTGAATGCATTTTGTGAGTGCATGTATATATGTTTTTGCATGGAAATAATTATACTAATGGTTGAAATTTTGCTAACTCAAGAAGTTGAGAACATTTCAGGAATTGTTAAACATTGCAACAGGAAATTTGCAAGAGAGGTAGTCACAGGAATACTGACTACAAAAAATTTCTTGTTCAGAAAATTGAAGAAGTGAACTTACTGTTGTTAATTATGAACATGCATATGCATAGAATGATGAGTCATTCTATTTGGTTGTATTATTTGGTAATTGTGATTGAATTTCTAGGTGAAAGCAATTCTAAGATCATTGCATAAGGTGATGTACATGTTGAATTATGATATACAAAAAATACTGACAATTTGTTGGTTGTATGCAATATATAATCATTGCAGAAAAAATGGTATTTAGCATGGTGCTTGCTGAAAGACATAAGGAAAATTACATCCTATTATTGCAACAACAATGAAAAATTATGAAATAGAATTTCATATTTGGGAAAAGTAAAATTCGTTATGAAATTAATTGGATTTCTAAAATGGAATTTTTTATAATGCTCTCTCATGATAACTACATGTGTATGATGCAGGTGAGATGATAATGATTAAAGTTGGAACTCCTAGAACCACGGTGCTCTGAGACTTCTTGTGCGGCCTGTGCTGGAATCTTGCAAGGGAAGTTGAGTAGTCGATGAACTATTGTACAGTGAAGGTGCATACTACCTTGGGTTGTACAGGCATGTGGGGAAGAGAGACCGTTGGTTGGAGTGTTGTTGAGGTTTGGTACCTTGGCCTAGACTATGCATATATTGATTGTGGGTCATGATTATCTTGGGAATCCATTTCCCTGATGGAGTCATAGCCTTGCTCGGGAGTGGTGCATTGTTGAGAATTTATCAGCAGTGATATCTAAGGCTGGTGGAATATCATGGATCTACAACCAGTTGCTACTTCAATGAATTTTAATTGAAGGATGTAATAAGGAACAATGAGTTGATTTATTTCCTAAAGAAGCTCTATGGAATAGAGCAATTGACTTCCAGTAGCAGTATGAGTATGATAATTGGTGCTAGAAAGTAGAGCACCAGATGGATAACAAGATTACATTAGCTAAAGCTTGGATATTTTAAAATTTTGAATGGTACATGGTATATAGTGCAACGAGGATAGTGCATTAATAAGGGGAGGGGATTTTAATATCCCTAGGTTGATCCCCAACTGTAAATGTAATAATGTACTTAAGCTGGTGAGTTGTTTTATATCTTTTTGGCATGCATCTTCCAGGGCGTAGCGTGTGCAGGTACTACGCAGTAAAATGATGGAATGGGCACATTCCAGAATACCGCGCACAACAATTTAAGTGCGCGTGATATTGAGGCCAAGGAGCCTTTGTGTATATGTTGTGTTTTATAGGCTGGTGAGCCAGTTATTATAAGCTAGGATGCTTATGTTTTGAATTAGGCCAGAGAGCTTAGATGTTAAAGGCCAATGCGCCTATATTTGTATACATCTCATAATTAATCTAAAATACATTGTTGTGCACAGACCGACCATGATAAAAGAGATGGGGGACTAAACTCCATTGGTTAAGGAAAGGGAGGGGCCTAAAATTTAAGGAAAAGGGATAAGCTAGGGATCTTAAGACAAAAGGGGAATATTATATTAATATTTCTTAAATCATAAAGTATGGATAATTATTTTATCCGAAGTTCTAGAGTTGGGGACAAGTGGTCCAAAGTAGCTCCCAACATGACAAGTGTCAAGTTGGGGACATGCATACATATTGTTGGGACATAGTTCATTTCCTATCATCTTTTCAATCATTCAGACCATTCATTCCTTCCATCATTTAGCCATGATGCCATGACCATTTTCACTCACGCAGTCAGTTATCCTCCATACTTTATGTCACTATATCTGAGCTTGTATCCATGGCCATATAGGTTTGTGTAGTTGGTTAGCTGGGGAGATGGACTAAGGAGCAGGTTGCTAGGCCTGTGGGATACTGAATAAGCAGGTTTCCAAGCCCGTGGGATACTGAAGAGGTGATTTTTTAGGCCGATGATAAATTTCTCTCTGGGTGAGAGAATTGTTGGGGAATTGATTTCCTGAAGGTGCTAAACTACATTTACAGGGCTTTGAGACTTCCTGTCTGGCCTGTTGCTGAAGCCCTAGAAGGGAAGTGGGGCAGCCAAAGGACTATTGAGCAGAGAAGGGGCACACTTCCTAGGGTGGGACAAGCATGTGGGGAATGAGGGACTGTAGGTTGTTATTTGAGTGAGCACATGTGATGGAGTCTTTCCTGTTGTCCATGAGCCATTAGCCTGGTTAGGAATCCCTTTACCCAGGTGGAGTTTAGTCCCAGCTTAGGGGTGACCCACTGCTAAGAGTGATGAGTAGTGTGGTCTAAGGCTGGGAGGTTCGTGGAAGGTCTGCACACAATTGGTGATATCCTTGCCAAGATAAGTGTCAACTGTGTGATAAATTTACATGCTGCATTGTTATTTACGTGTTTATTTTTATGGGCTTAGCTTATGTGTGGTTAAAATTGTCTATATATTTATGGGTATTTCCTGTATATGCTGCATGTATATGTTTACTATTATTTCAATGTGAATCTATGAATTTACATATGTATTTGACTGTTTACGTTTTATACATATATTTCCGCAAGAGTTTTGTATGTATATTTTTTTTATTGCATGAAGTTATAAAATTGTGTGTGGCATAGCTCAGTTGGATATTGGGTATGTTACAGTATGTTCCGCGAAGAGAACGAAAGATTTCTCTGGCATAGCATGTCCCGACATGGATGACTAGGGATGTTACAAATGGTATCAGAGCTAAGTAAAGAGTTTGAGTAGTGGTATTGCCCGTCCTGTTGGTTACAATCTCTCATTAAGTTCTTATTTCCTTAATTTTTAATTGATAATTGAACACATGCTTAAAAGTTAACCAAGTCTTTAAAGATCAATCTCAGATCACTAAGGGGGGACGTATCATCATGTGGGGGCGTCCATGTGGGGGGACATGTAGTTTCCAACATGACAAGTGTCAATTTGGGAACATGCACATATATTTGGGGGATATTAGTTTATTTTCCATCATTCCTTCAACATTGTTACCATTATTCTCTCCTACTATATGAACTATGTTGTTTACATCACCATACATGTACTTGGAAAGCTTGGCATTGTGGAAAACGAGAAATCGGGTTTGTCTCCAAGATGAAGAGGTGGCTTGTTAGGACCATGGTCAAAGAAGCGAGTTGTTAGGATCATATTAATTTCTCTCTAGGTGAGAGATTTTCTATGTTGAAGAAGCGGGTTGTCAGGGCTGTGAGTAGTTTTCTCTAGGTGAGAAACTACTCTGAATTGGTCCATGGTGCATTGGGAAATAGATATCGGGCTCTGAGACTTCATGGTCAGCCTATTGTTGAAGCCCCAAAATGGAAGTGAGGTAGTCGAGGGAATGTTGAGCAGAGAAGGGGCACACTTCCTGGGGTGGGACATGCATATGGGGAATGAGAGACTGTAAGCTAGTTGCAATAATTGGGCACCTTGGACCAAGTAAGTATGCTTCTTGTCAGACCTTAGACTGGCTTAGTATTCCCTTTTCCCTGATAGAGTTTAGCCCCATCTCGGGGGTGACCCACTGTTGAGATTATGAGGAGTGTGGTCTATGGCTGGGAGGAACGTGGAAGGTATCCACATAGTTGGTGATCTTTTTATCAAAGATAAGTGTTAATTGTGTTTAAATTATGTGTTGCATCATTATTTATACATTTTTTTATGGTATTTTCTTGTGTATGTTGCATGTGTATTTCTATTATTATTTTGTATGAATCTGTGTATTTGCAGAATATTTGTATGTTTTAAATTTGGTATATAGTTCAAAAAGAAATTCATGTGGCATAGCCTAGCAGTTGGATGCTGGGGATGCTACAATATGGTATCATAGCTCCAGTTTTCAACATCGAGCCTAGATGGGTTGAGCATGTTGAATTGAAGAGAAATTTCATCGAGAATTGATTTCGAAGTGGCCAAATTTCAAGTTACAGTGCATACATGGTAAAATTTAGAAGCAATTGCATGGAATTGAGCAAAAGCCCCAATTTATGTTGTTAAATTCATGGGAAATTTGAGACATTTGGCCAAGTGGTGTGATATTCTTAATTTAATATATGTTCTAGAAAATTCAGACCTAGAATTGGTCGAATTTGAAGTTACAGGGTGCCAGGAGGGTGCTGAGAGAACACTTTGACTATGTTTGAAATATCAGGAGGTGTAGCGGTTCGAGAAATCAAGAAGAGGACAAGGAGTCAGCCCTGCAGTGGAGAGATCAAAGTTTGAACCTTTGAAATATTCAGAAATCCTTCGTTGGAGGGAAGAGGAGCTGCAGAGGAGAGGAACCACAACAGTCATTGATTTTGGCTACAAGATTAGATTTGGGTCATTGGATCAAACCAAGACGATAGGAGAGCGCATAGCAGAGGAGATCAGATCCCAGTTGTTGGATCTAAGCATAGAAGAAAGAGGATCGTCGATCATATTTCTCAGGCCATAAGTCTTGTCCAAAGTGGAGATGATATCATCCATAGATCCCATCATGGAACGTGAGTCGTAGATCTCACAATTCATAGATTCAGCACTTCAGCAAAAAATGACCCTTGTGTCGCCAGGAGGAGAAATCCTCGAAGCTATGAAGTCCCGGAGTAAATATACATCGTAGATCACTATGAGAGTGTAAGTGATTATATCCTCAATTGGTTCGGCAAATCATCACTCTAGGAGAAATTGGTTGTGGTTGTGTAGAGTGGAGAATTCCCCGAAGTACATGTGTCCGTAGATTTCCAAGTATTTAGAAATTTGGTTATCCGGAGGATTGTGGGTGAAATTTATTTTGGTGTGAAAAGTCTCGAAGATCCAAAGTAGTGAAGTTAATCCTAGCCATTGATAAAAGTATAGTATCAGTTGTATATCTTCTCCCTTCAATAATTCAGTGTTCGGTAGTTCGGGAGTGTGGTGGTCGTTTGGAGCGATAAGACTTGAAGCCCGGAGTTAATCATAGTCCTTGGTTGTAGGAGAAGTGTGAGTCATCGATTTCAGTTCAATGTTCAGCTATCTAGGAGGTAGCGTGTGTTGGAGTCAGGAAACTTTGAAGCCCAAAGTCTTGGAGTCTCGTATTTGATCTCAGTCGTAGATCAAGGAGAAAAGTGTGGACCATTGATCCCTGAACTCTTCGGGAGTTCGCCAGTTTGGCAATCTGGGAGATTTGTGTGTTGGAGTCGTGGAAACTCCCAAATCCTAGAGTTCTGAAGTGAATATCCACCATAGATCATGGAGGAGGAAAGAGAATCCCTGCCAGCCATTAGATCCGACCGTAATATTTTGGAGAGAGGAGGATAGGAAGAATACCTACACTCGCCAGTCAAAGTCACTTTATGACCAAATTCAGTTGGTAACCACTTCGGGAGATTGGAGTGTTGAAAAGGTGAATTTTAATGGTGCATCGAAGTCTTGGAGCTCTGGACAGTTCCTTTTAGTTGAGCACTTGGTTCTATCTTGCAGTCACATGAGATTTTCGTCGAAGAAAAAGGGCTAGCATCTATGGTTTTGATTCTAGGTGAAAGAGGCTTAGAGTAAAGTTCATGCGGGTTTTGTTGGACCTACATAAAGAAATAAAAAGGGCTTGTGTACATTAAGAGAGGATCCAACATGGATCCAAGAGATAATTCGACTCTAGAAGAAGATCCTAAGACCAAGAGGTCGTGCGAGCCCCTAGGAGGGGTGGGGGTTTGCATCACATAAATTTGACTAAGACCATCAAGAAAGCTATTGAACCATAGAACATAGTCATGGAGATGAATTAAAATTTTGGTAATGTTAAAAATGTTTAAGATGGCACAGAAGGTACCTGTAGCATCCAAGGCCAAAACCGTTAATTGGCCTAGAACTTCATCAGGCTGTAACTAGCATCCCAAAACCCAGAAAGAGGTGAAAATTGGAAAGACTATCAAAAATATGTACATGAAGAAAATCAATTGGGTTCCTACCAAAAATCCAATGGAACAGGTGCAAAAATGCATAATTACAGTTCATATTTGCACCTAGTTGAAGTGTGAACAAGAGAAGTTAATGGGAAATTTTCAAATGGCCATAACTTTCTGCTCAAGACTCAGAATTGAGAAAGGGAGTAGTCATTGGAAAGGTCTTGGATAGGGGAGTCTAAGTATCACCCATAAAATTGACTTGGGTAGTTAATTTTCACAAGAGATCAGAAGAAATAATTATGAGGCATTATTGGAACAAAATTGTACATAATTTCATAAATTTGTTAAGTTATTTAACCTAACAAATTTTGTTGGATGCAAATTTTGCAGAGTTAAAAACATTTGGTTCATAACAAGTGACAAGGTTGAAATTTAGTTAAATATAAGCATAGGTACTCAGGGAAAGAGTTTTATGAAAAAAAACTTTCATAAGATGATCAAAAGCCAAGACTACAAAATGTTAAGGTATGAATCTAGGTGCATCCATAGAGTCCTAGGAAGTCCACTCATGTTATTCAAGTACTCAATGGAATATGGGAAAAGGAATAGATCATGTAGTGAATGAAATAGTGAAAGTTAATTCACTCCCAAAGAAACCAATATACAGATTAAGCAATACATTGGAGTCAGATCTATTATAAAAGGAATTGACTATCAGAATGATAGTAATCAGATAAAGAGAGAGGCTTAATGCATATATGGATTTTAATTCCCCAAGACCGAGCCCCAATTGAAATTGTGAATATTTTTTATAGGCTAGTGAGCCAGGTTATTGTATGCCAGAAGGATTTTGTGATTATTAGGTCGGAGCACCTAGATGTTAAAGGCTAGTGAGTCTATTTTTGTATATGTAAATACTCACATCATTAATAAAATACGTCGTTGTGAGTAGACCAACCACGATAAAAGTGTATGGGGCACTAAAATCCACTAGGAAGGGAAAGGGAGGGCTATGAGCCTAGGAAAGGGGCTAAGATAGAGGGCTTATTTCCAAAGGAATATTATAATATTATTCCTAAAGAATATGGTGAGGATAATTAGTTTATCCTAAGTTCTTATGGTAAAGAGAATGAATTACAAGTGGAGAGAACTGAGCTCCTTGAGAGCCATGTTTCATCAAGGGCACATGCAAATAAAGGTGGGGTAAATTATCCCATTTCCCACTCACTGAGCCATTAACCATTCTTCCCATTCATGATTCAGCATTCACAAGCCATTTTCCATTCACTCCAGCATTTTTACCTCACGCTCTTGCACGCACTCCTGGAGTTGTACGTGGTACCTCTATGTCACGAGTAGCGCACATGTACCCTACCTGAGTCATATTGTTCCTCACCTGAGCATCGTTGTTTCCATTATCTGTTCAATGACCTGAATGTTGTTGTTGCCTTCACATGTCCCTTAACTAAACGTTGTTGTTGTCATCATCCATTACATGTACCTAGTTGGCTTAAGAACTGGACTGAAGAAGGAGGTTGTCAAGCTTGTGGGTTTGAAGAGGTGGATTTTTAGGCCCGTGGATTGAAAAGGTGGGTTTTCAGTCCCATGAGAAACTCTCTCCAGGTGAGAGAATTATTTGGAATTGATTTCTTGAGGGAACCCAAATGCAGCTACAATGCTTTGAGACTTCATGTCTTTCATGTTGTTGAATCCCTGGAAGGGAAGTGGGGAAGCCAAAGGACTGTTGAGAAGAGAAGGGGAACACTTCCTGGGGTGGGACATGCATGTGGGGAATGCAATACTGTGATATGTTAGTTGAGTGGGAACTAAATGGATTTTTTCATGTTGTCTAAGATACATCAGCCTAGCTAGGAATCCCCTTACATGGGTGGAGTTTAGACCCAGCTCGGGGGTGACCCACTACTGAGAGTTCTGAGAAGCGTGGTCTAAGGCTAGGAGGATCGTGGAAGGTGTACATGTAGTTGGTGGAATTTTATCAAAGATAATTATCAATTGTGTGTTAATTTACATGTTTTGTATTTATACATGTGTTTATGTTTATGGGTTTTGCATGTGTACACTGCATGTATATTTGTATTTTTATTTCTGCATGAATTTGTGTATTTGCAGAATATATTTGTCTATGGAGTGGCATGGCCCGACCTGGGTTGTTGGGTATGTTACAATTTGGTATCAGAGCTCTAGTTTTCAACATTGAGCTTGAATGGGCCGTGTAAGTGGAAATTGAAGAAAAATTTTCACAGAGAATCATTGTTGAAATGGACAAATTTAAAGTTACAGAGAAACCATGAGTTCCAAGAAGACACTAAGAGCACACTTTAACTATGTTTGAAAGCTCAAGAGGTGTAGCAGTTCGAGAAACCACGGTGGTCGTTGATTTGGGCCACGAGATTTGACTTGGGCCATTAGATCTATTTGGAAAGGTATGAATCATTCACAGCCATCAGATCTGGAGAAGGAGCATGGAGGTTAAACCCTCAAGTCCGTCGGACTTCACTACTTCGACAGTTTTAAGTATTTTATTAAAAGGAGGTAAAATCCATGAAGCTTCGAAGTCCTGGAGTGAATCTACATCGTAGATCACTAGGAGGAGTACTTGACTTTTGGATTTGGCCAAGGACAGATCCGAGGCATTGGATCAAACATAGATTAGGAGGGGAGGCATAGTGGAGAAGATCAAATCCCATCCGTCATATTTGCGCATGAGTGAGTGTGAGCCATAGATATCACGACAGTTTGGAGGTTAGGAACTTTGGGAGAGGGGAATCCTTAAGCTGCCAGGAAGAAAATATCCTAAAGTCTCAAATTCTAGAGTAAATCTGGACAGTTTGTGTTTGGGGACATGTGTCCACAGATTAGTGATTATTCGTTAATTCGGCGTTTAGGAAATTTGTAGTGTTTTGTTGAGATTTATCTGAAGCCCTGAAGCTTCAATGTATCAAAGTAAATTAGGATCATCCATTGTCTAAGACATGTGTCTACAGATTATCAAGTATTCATCCTTTGGGAGGATTGTGGGAGAAAAAAAAATTTGGTGCGAAAAGTTTTGAAGTCCCGGAGCATCGAAGTCTTGAAGTTCCGAGGAGAAACTGTTCGAGAGTTCAGAAGTTTGGAAGTTTAGGAGTTTTGAGGTGTGTTGTAAAATAAACCTCTAAAGCCCAAAGTTCTGAAGCTCCAAAGCCCCGAGGCTCCAGATAGCATATGTTCATAAATTTGACATTTGGGAGTTTAAAAGTATGCTCGTGTGAAATCTTTCGAAGCCCAAAGTTTCAAAGTCCCAAAGCGTCAGAGTGACATGGGATGTTGACGTCATAGAGGGTGATGTGAACCTATTCGGGAGTTCGTTAGTTTAGTGTTTGGAAGTTATAAAGTGTGTTGGTGTGTAATCCTTTGAAGCCCGAAGTCCCGAAGTCACGAAGCATCGGAGTGACATGGCTTGTTGACGTCACCTAGGGTGACGTGGACCCACTTTATGCATTCCACTTGTCATCCTAATTCATGATTTTCATAGAATTTTCCAACCAATTAGAACTTGAAATGTGTCACCTATCATTTAGACCATGTGTCATCTCCATATTTTCACCACGTATCACCCCCTAGTGCATAGTTGATAAGACACCCCAGAAGTTTGGAATTTCGGCATTCGGGGGAATTGGTGTATGTTGTTGTAAGATCTTCTGAAGTCGAAGCTCCAGATCTTGGGAGCACCGGAGTAGTTCTCTAGTTCGGGGTTCGGGGAAAATGAAGTGTGATGAAGGTAAAACCTCTTAAGCCCGAAGTCCTAAAGCCCTGAATTCCCAAAGAACCAGATAAACACCTTTCAGCTAATCACTTGGTCATATCCCTTTGTCATATGAGATTTTGACTGAAGTAAAGGGGGTTAGTGCCCAAATTTTTTATTTTAAAGAAAGAAAAGGGATAAAATAAGGATTCTATAGGATTCCGATTAGTACGGACCTACACCTAAATAATTAAAGAAGGCCTTTGTACTTTATGAGAGGATTCAACATGGATCCAAGAGCTAATTTAGATCTGAAGAAGAACAACAATTTTCAAATATTCATAATGTTTTTCTCAAAACTGAGAATTGATAAAGGAAGCAGGTGTTGGAAAAGTCTTGAACAGTAGAATATAATTGTTCACCCAAAAAATCAACCTGGATAGTCATTTTCTCATAAAATCAGAAGAAAGAAGTCTAATGCATTATGAACTAGAATTGTTCATAAATTCATGCAATTGATGAATTAGTTAGCCTAACAAAGTTCCATTGGTTGCACATTTTGTAGAGTTAACAACAACTAGATTAGATTAGGATCAACATAGAGTGCAGAAACATGGAAGATACACAGTGGGGCTTATAGCTAGGAATATGAGATCAGAGGGATGGATGTCCATATGGGTAATGAAGGTGCAAACTCAAATGGATATAGAGAAGGAAAGGAAGAAAGAATGAACTTGGTAGAGACCATTAAAAATTTGCAAAAGGATGTCCAAAGTTATAAATATGATAATGAAATTCTTGTGAAACCCAAGGAGTAGCAGGAGGACTTCAACATAAATTTGATGTAGAGTTTGGACATAATAGAAAAGAATATGGATAAGGAGTTTGAATCAAGCAAATCAGTAAGTCACGGGTCTCTTGATGAGAAAGGAAGAACAAGAAGTGTTAGTAGACATCACCATCACTCACCAAGGAATTCCAATAGGAGAGCACACAATAGCTCAATTCCATCCCTTGTCAGGAAGCATAAGAAGAGGTCTGGGGTGGATGAGATACAAGGAGAAATGAACAAAATCAAACCTCCTACATTTGAAGGTGACCACAAGAAGGATGAAGATGCAGAGACACGGCTTCTAGGAATGAGAAAGTATTTTCAATTACATAATTACTCTTCACACGCAGAAGGAAGAATTGATATCTATCAGCTTAAGGGAAAGGCATCCATGTGGTGGCACCAACTTGTGCAGGTGAAACACATTAAAGAAAAAAATGTTTCTTGGAAGGAATTCAATAAATATTTTACTAAGAGATACTATGACAAGAAATTGGAGTTATTTGAACTCAAGCTTGGGAGTATGATCATAGATGACTATGAAAGAAGGTTTTTAGAAATGCTAAATTATGTCTCTTTCATCAAGGATGAGACAAGTAATATTCAGAGGTATTTGAGTGGGTTTCCATCATTCATCGGTGACAATATACAATATGATGATCCCAAAACAATGGAGGAGAACATAAGGCGAGCTAAATTCCTATATAATCAACATAAAGGAAAGTCAACTTTCCAAAAACTTGGGAAGAAAAGAAGAAATACAAGATGGAATTGAGGAAGAAGGGGACTAAGCCACCATTCTTCGGAAATAATCCTCAGGGGCAACCAACTTATAGAGAACCCAGAATGATTGAGACAGGGGGGGAAAGGCCAAGGAAGCCACCTATTCAATGTTGGGGTTGTTAGGGAGATCATATGTTTATAGATTGTCCTCACAAAGGTGAAAGAGTGGGGATTTTTCACAATGTACAACCAACTGAAATAGTGGAGGAATTGGCAGAAGTGTGCCTAGGATCTATGCAACCCTGGAAAACAAGCAAGCAAATTTTCAATCACATATGATTGAAGTGGAAGGTATGATCAACAACCAAACCATTGTTATTTTAATTGATTCAAGGGGTATTCATAGTTATATATATCCTAAGATGGTGGAAATATTTCATTTTCCAAGAAGTAAGCATGGAAAATCTTGGTTGGTGCAGCTGGCTATCGGAGCCAAAAGAAAAATTAATGAGATGGTTAAGTCATGTCCAATTTACATGAATGGAATGAGCACCAGGGTAGATTTGAACATCTTTCCTTTAGGTTCCTATGATTGTCTAATTGGTATGGATTGGTTGGAACAACACCATGCTATTATAGACTATTATAATAAATCATTTACTTTATAGGATGAAGAAGGGAACCTAAGTACGGTAGAGGGAATTCCCAGGGAAATAGTTCTCAGAGAAATTTCAGCATTGCAACTGAAGAAATGTTACAGAAAATGATGTCAAATATTTGTAGCTCATATGGAAGGGACACCTAAATATAGGGTGTCAAATATTGAAGATTGTGTAGTCATAAAAGAGTTTGAGGATGTATTTAAACAAATATCAGTATTACCCCCTCAAAAAGATATTTATTTTTCCCTCAATCTGATGCTTGGAGAAGCTACAATATCCAAGACCCCTTACAAGATGAGTACATTGAAATTAAAGGAGTTGAAAATGCAACTTGAAGAGCTTATGAAGAAGGGGTATATATGCCCAAGTGTGTCACCTTGGGGTTCTCCAGTATTATTTGTGAAGAAGAAGGATCGAGCATTAAGACTTTGTATTGACTTTAGGCAGTTGAACAAGATAATTGTAAATAATAAGTATCATTTTCCAAGGATCGGTGACCTCTTTGATAAGTTGAATAATGGAAAAATATTATCCAAGATTGATCTCAAGTTTGGTTATCATCAGGTAATAATTAAAGAAGAATACATCAAAAAGGTTTCTTTCAAAACAAGGTATGGGCATTATGAGTTCATAGTGGTGCCATTTGGGTTATCAAATGCACCAGTTGTCTTCATGTGTTTAATGAATGGTATTTTCAGATAATACTTAGATAATTTTGTCATTGTCTTTTTGGATGAAATTATTATATATTCTAATTCAGAGGAAGGACATGAACAACATTTGAGGATGGTATTATAGGTATTAAGGGAGCATCAGTTGTATGCCAAATTAAGCAAGTGCTCATTCTATCAGAACCAAATTCATTATTTGGGGTATATCATCTCAGAGGAAGGGATAGAAGTGGATCCTGAAAAGATTGAGGCCGTTAGAGGATGTCCAACCCCAAAGAATGTGACAAAAGTCATATCATTCATGGGATTTGTAGTATACTATAGAAGATTTATTGCAGGATTCTCAAAGATTGCAAACCATATCACTTCTTTGCAAAAAAAGGGAGTGAATTTTCAGTGGGCATTGGAGTGTGAAAAGAGTTTCCAACACTTGAAGAATTTATTAACCAGTGCTCCAATACTAAGGATAGATGATCCAAATGAAGACTTCATTGTATGAACATATGCATGTAAAGAAGAACTTGGTGGAGTCCTCACTCAAAACATATATGTTTTATGTTATGAATCAATAAAGTTAAAGGAGCATGAAAGGCCCTATGCTACTCATGATTTGGAGTTGGCAGTCATATTGCATGCCTTGAAGAAATGGAGGCACTACCTCATGGGGAAAGGTTCAAGTTGAGGACAAACCATAATGGTCTGAAATATTTATTTGAGTAACCAACTCTAAATGCCAAGAAAATCAGGTGGTTAAAATTTCTCAGTGAATATGAATTTGATATAAAGAATATCAAAAGGAAAGAGAACAAGGTGGTTGATGCACTTAGCAAAATAGCGCATGAGTTGCATGCTACAACCATTAGTATGTACCAATCTGATTTGAAAGGCAGAATCTTAGAGGCTGAAAAATCAGATTTTCAATACATGGAAATAGTAACAAAGTTACTGTTGGAATCGCCTTCTTCTAAATAAGTGAGATGTTATACTTAAAAGCCAAAAATCTAGTTTCAGGATTTCATTTATTTCATGACGCTACCCATTGTCCTTAGTATCTTGACATGTGAAGTGGTGATAATGGTTTTAAAGTTTACCCAGGTTAGTGTCAGGAGTAAATCTTTTTAGACCTTGGTTAAGCACCATCGTGATTTCGCGACTCGGTGATCTCTCTCCCAAAAAGTAGCACCTTCGTAGCTCCGAGTCACGAAGTCACGATATTCATTAATTAAGAGCTTAAGTCAGATCATGAGTAATCAAATAAATTGCATCATCGCGATTTCAGGTTTTGGGGGCTCGAAGGTGAGGAGTGAAATCTTCTGATACGACGAACGTTGAAAAAGGGGGATTAGAGACTAAAACACACTTGATTAAAGGAACTAAACTAGATTAATCAACGTAGTAAACAACCTTTAACACTCCAGTCTACGGAGTAAGTTTTAAATTTTTTTGTGTTTCTTTTCATGTTACGACTCGTCAAGCATTTATGGAATTTATTTGAATTACAGTGAGGTGATAGATAGAAGGATCTTGTTTTTCACTTCTAAATATTTCTATTAAGCGATTTGACCATTATGTTAGCAAGGACACTAGGGGTTTAAATGACCAAGATAGAGAGTTGTTCCTTCATTATTTCAGTTCTCATTTCTATTTGCGCCCAGAGCCATTTTACCAGATTAATCGTTGTTTGTGCTTTTCAATTTTTTTGACAGGAGGTTGAGTTGCAGGTTTCTCTATCATGGCTCCACGTAAAACATCCAAGGCAGCTGTTAAGAGTTCAGGTCAGGGTTTAGATGTGGTTTCTGATACCTCACCGGGGAGTATTAATGCTATCAAGACCTGGTCATACGTTTCCAATATTCTGTAATCCGAGTCTATAAGTTGTTTAGATGATTCTAGCAACAATGAGAACGACGACTTATCAACCAAATACAAAATCGTCACTCAAGAAGAGATGCACAAAATAGTGGCAAGGCCCCATCTTTTTCCCTATTTTGATATGATTAGGTGGGCACTGGACCATGTGGATATCCCAATCAGAATGATTATCATTGAACAAAAGGTAACGATTGGGACTTTCAGGCCAGAACATTTGTGGGCAATGTATAAATTGTCACCCACACTGAACCTCACTCACAATGATGAATTTCTAGAAGGTTTCAAGAAGAAGGAATGTGAGCAGTATGCAAGAATTGTTTCTGATCTAATCAAAGATTGGGTCTCACACCCCATGAAATTCAGGGTCGACACTAACAGGATCTATTCATTCTCCTCCTTGGAGCCACAATTCAAGTACATAACAATGATGGCCTGCAGGTTGTATGGGAGGGAGGATAGTACCCATTTTTTCCTCCCATGGGTATCGCTCATTCATACAGTTGTCGAGGGATTCTCCTTCGACTAGGCCAAACTATTGTCTGACAGTCTGACCAGTCGAATTACCGAATATTGAGTGCAGAAGGAAAGTAAGAAAGTGGCTTGGTTCTTTATGTCTGCTTACATCATGGATGCCATCTGCTTCATGACACCCTTCCCATTAATGAACTGGAGTTGGGCTCCATCTATTACAGAGCCCATTCATGTCTACCACTCGAAGCTTTGGGAGGATAATGCCAAAGAATTCATTTATGAAATCTTCAACTGGGTAATGGTGCCATTGCACGTCACCATCTTCGGCCAGCTGCTGCCCAGGATTTTGGATAGCGTCGCGACCAACCTGAGTAGTATGGTAGATTGGTATATAGAGGCAGAATTTTCATATATCAGGGTTTTCGGCACCTCTGTCCCCCCATATGATCTACCACTATTTTTTGCTAGTTAAGTTATTGTGTCGCGAGATCTCTAGGTAAACTGTGCTCGGTGGAATAAGAAAAGAGCTCAAAGGAGTATCAAAGAAGGTATGGCCGCCCTTCCCTATTCTTATTTGCACATATTCCTTGTTAGATTTTGGCCATGCCAAAGCCGAGGCTATGGTTTTAGAATAAATGAAGCTGGTGGATATTGAGTTCAAGAAGCATGACCCTAGTAGGGTTGTGAGCAATCATCTGGCGAGTTGTGGCCTGAAGAGATATGAACATGAGGATTCCCCTCATGATGAAATATTTTTGGGTGCGAGGTCCTACTCGAAAGTCCTGAGTTGGATTCAAGCCCTGCCACCCAGAGATAAGGCAGATTTCTTTAAATTCCAAGAGCATCGGCGGAGTTGTCTCCCTCGGAGTTTACAAGGTGAGACACCAAATCTTTCGGTCACACAGTAGATGGGGGTCAAAGGTTCAAAGGACTTGAGTCTTAACAAGGAGAAGAACCAAGAGAAAACAGGGGAGGCTGAAACCTCAGAGAAAGGAGCCAAAATCCCCTACCAACAGGAAGGAAACCCCAAAAAGGGTACATCGGGTAAGCAGGCCCAAGGTCAAACAAAGATGCCCTCGAAGGGGTCGGGTGTAGTGTACCTTTTGCTAGACCAAGCTTATAACGCACAATATAACAATCGGTATACACTTACGTTTGATTTACATACCACATAAAGTCCAGTATATATATAGATACCACATTCATTTAAGAAATTAAACACACTCAACACAGAGTATTCATATGAATTATTTCCATAATTAACAATCACTTACACTTCATACTAATTCATATACACAGTGGAAAACATGATAATATATACAGCACAGTCATGCCAAAATGTGATAAGAACATAGTTAAACACTTATCTTGTAACAGTGGTGAAATCCACCAACCAAGTGTAGGCCTTCCACGAACCTCCCAGCCTTAGACCACACTGCTCATCAACTCAATAGTGGGTCACCCCCGAGCTGGGACTGAGCTCCACCCCCAAGGCAAGGAATTCTAGGCTAGGCTGAGGTTACAGAGAAACAGCAAAGAAGTATCTGGAAAGGTTCTTCCCAAAGATGCCATCTTATGCCCACTACTACCAGACTCTCATTTCCCACATGCCTGTTCCACCTGAGAGTATACACCTTCACACGCACAGTCCATCGGTGCTAACCTCCCTCTCTGGGCCTCGGAAATAGGCCAGATCAGGAAGTCTCAGAGCCTGAAGATGGTGCTAGACACTCTCTGTAAGGAACCTCTCCCAACAATATCCACCTCCCTTACCTAGAGAGAGGTCACACACAAGCTCAATTACCACCTGCACTGGAAAAAAATTCACGCGCAATCCATCTCTTCCTGACCACAAAGTCAACCAAGAATACAGGCTCAGTCCTCTCAAAACCAGCTCCGTAATGGCAACTAGGTCTCACGGTGTTGATATTCAGAATTGCCTGAGAAGCAATTTCCGCAGGGAATTACACAGACTCCCCCTTCTAGCCGAATGGTCGTTTCCCTTCCCCCCTACCCAGGATAGACTCATGCTCTGGTGTTGGGAATGTGTGACAGACAATCCACGCAAGGGGTCACGCAGGTTCGGATGGTTTAGACTGGGGATGTAGCGGCTTTCCCAGACAAAACACAGATACACGCCTTTCGGTTCAGAGGATGTACGGGGGTTTTTTCTGCAAGAGTCATACCCCTTCCCTTCTGGCAGTCCGTGAGTCCCATGGAGGAGGGAAAAACCCCCAAAATGTCTCATCTCGACCTTTTATTGCATGGTCAAGGTTGACACTTGTCACCCATGCGACTACATGCGTTCCTGCAACGTGCGTGCCTCTCGCCATCTGGAAATCACATGTCCTTCCAAAAAGGACTTAGGTTAAAACATATAATACACTTCTCTTTTGGAATAATATTTAAATATTATTTCCAAGGCTTAAGCCCCCTAGGCTCAACACTTAGCCCCTTTTCCCCACCTTCAGCCCCCTAACTCCTTGCCCATTCTGTGGATTCTCAATCCCCCTTCACTCATTCATCGTGGTCGGTCTTCACATGGCAGTGTTTGTATTTTATTAATCATTCTGCATACATACAAGTACATCAACAGGCTCCTAGCCTTCAATACTTAGGCTCCCTGGCCTAACAAACCCATAAGCCTACCATTTATACAAAACTTGGCTCACCAGCCTATAAAACATAATTACAATTCCTTTCAAAACATGGTTTACAACGAGGCTCGACCTTGGGGACACTACAATCCCCCTCCCCTTATTTTTGCATTGTCCTCAGTGTAGCTTTACACAGCATATGCATGCCTTTCAAAATTTTCAAAAAGATGCGGGTACTCTGCCCACATAACCTCTTCATGCTCCCATGTCACGTCCTCAGGACCATACTAGGTCCACTAGACCTTTACAAGTTCTATAGCTCAATTCTGCAGCTGTTTGCTTTTCTTGTCCAATATGCGCACAGGATGCACTTGCAAGACACCTTCTGGTTCCACCTGAATCACATTCCAATCAATAACATGATTAGCATCAGGTACATATTTCTTAAGCAGTGAAACATGAAATACATTATGTACAGTCATAGAGGCAGGTAATGCAAGCATGTATGCAACCGACCCAATCCTTTCCAAGATCTCAAATGGCCCACAAAATCTTGTTGCCAAATTGGCGCAACTTCCCAATTTCAGGGAACTCCTATTAGTTTTTACTTTCAGGAAAACATGGTCTCCCACTTTGAATTCTCTATGGGTTCTGTTATTATTAGCGTAACTTTTCTTCCTATCCTGGGCAACTTTTAGATTCTATTTGATTTTTATCATCTGATCTTCCATCTCTTTGAGTAGTTCGGGTCCAACTACTGTTCTGTCAGCTGGATTATCCCAGCTTACTGGAGTGTTGCACTTTCTTCCATAAAGTGCTTCGAGTGGGCTCATCTTCAATGATGCATGGTACCCATTATTGTAGGCAAATTCTACCAAATGCAGGTAGTCCTCCCACCTGGATGGTTTATCCATCACATACATTCTCAGCATGTCTTCGATTAATCTATTTACTCTCTCTGTCTGTCCATCAGACTCAGGATGATATGCTGTGCTAAAGTTCAGATTCGTTCTGAATCCTTTGAACAGTCCTTTCCAGAAATTCGAAGTGAATTTTGGGTCCCTATCAGACACAATTGTCTTAGGAATTCCATGCAAGCGTGCAACTTATTTTAAAAAGATATCAGAAACATCTGCTACTCTGTGGGTGGTTTTCAGTGGAATAAAATGGGTAGCTTTAGTAAGCTTGTCCACCACCGCCATGATTGAGTCATGTTGTTTGCTTGTTCTAGGAAATCTTGTGATAAAATCCATTGTTACCACGTCCCATTTCCATTCAGGAATAGGTAAGGGTTGCAGCAACCCTGTTGGGTGCCTATGCTCTACCTTAACCTTTTGGCACTCCATGCATCTTGTGATGTATTCCACAATTTATTTCTTCAAACTTGGCCAAAAATAATGGCTTTGGACTGCTGCCACAGTCTTCTGATATCCAGGATGTCCAGCATAAGCCACGTTATGCATCTCCTTTAGAATTTCCAGCTTCAATTCTTGATCATTAGGTACATACACTCTGTTTTTATACAGAAGTAAACCACTAGTTCCCAAAGTGTAACTTTCCTGGGTCTGTGGTCTCTCACGTTGTTGTAGCTTTGCTACAAGATTTTTGTACTGCAAATCAGCATTGGTAGCTTCTAAAATTCTGTCTTTCATCTCAGTCTGGTACA
The DNA here is from genome assembly GCA_000966675.3 of Picea glauca. Classification (NCBI taxonomy): domain Eukaryota; kingdom Viridiplantae; phylum Streptophyta; class Pinopsida; order Pinales; family Pinaceae; genus Picea; species Picea glauca. The sequence goes on along the minus strand of JZKD02S1472476.1, from coordinate 52,742 downwards.
TGCTAATGGTTGTAGCATGTAATTCGTGCACTTTTCTGTTGAGTGCATCAGCCACCTTATTTTCTTTCCCTTTGATATGCTTGATATCAAAGTCATATTCACACAGAAATTCCAGCCATCTAATTTGCCTGGAATTTAAGGTTAGCTAATCAAATAAATACTTCAGACCATTATGGTCTATTCTCAACTCAAATTTATTGCCCATGAGGTAATGTCTCCATTTACTCAAGGTGTGGATGATTGTTGCCAGCTCCAAATAATGAGTGGCATAATTCTTCTCATGCTCCTTCAACTTTCGGGATTCATAGCAAACTACAAATCTCTCTTGGCTGAGAACTCCTGCCAGCCCCTCCTTACATGCATCTGTGCACACTACGTAATCCTTGTTTGGATCCGTAATCTTCAGGATTGGAGCACCAGTTAGCAACTTCTTCAATCGTTGGAAGTTGCTCTCACATTCATCGGTCCACTGAAACTTATTCTCCTTCCTTTGCAAGGAAGTGATAGCATGAGCTATCCTTGAAAATCCAGCTATGAACCTCCTATAATAGCCTACCAGACCCATAAAATATCTAACTTCTATCACATTCCTTAGCGTTGTCCATTCTCGAATGGCCTGTACCTTTTCAGGATCCACAGTGATCCCTTCCTCAGATATAATGTGTCCCAAGTAATGAATCTGCTTTTGGTAAAATGAGCACTTGCTCAGTTTTGCATACAGTTGGTGTTCTCTCAACACCTGCAACACCATTCTCAAGTGTTGTTCATGTTCTTCCTCTATCTTTGAATACACCAAGATATCGTCCAAGAATACTAAGACAAACTTGTCCAGATAATTCCCGAACACTCCATTCATTAAGCACATGAAGACAACAGGCGCGTTGGACAGTCCAAACAGCACCACTGTAAATTCATAATGACCATACCTTGTTCTGAAGGTGGTCTTGCTGATGTCTTCATCTTTTATTCTCACTTGATGATATCCAGATCGAAGATCTATTTTCGAAAATACTTTTACATCCTTTAACTGATCAAAAAGATCATCAATCCTTGGCAGAGGATACTTGTTTTTGACAGTGACTTTATTCAACTGCCGAAATTCAATGTACAGCCTCAACGTCCCATCTTTCTTCTTCAAAAATAGGATCGGGGCTCCCCACGGTGACACACTGGGGTGAACATAACCTTTCTTTAGTAGCTCTTCGAGCTGCAGTTGCAACTCTTTCAACTCTGGTGTGCTCATTCTATAAGGAGCCTTTGAAATTGGAGCTGCTCCAGGCATCAGATTTATAGAAAAATCGATGTCCCTCTTCGAAGGTAGTCAAGGCACCTCCTGAAACACGTCCTAAAACTATTTGAGCACCCTGTGGTCTTCCAAATTCGAGACCACATTTTGGAATACTTCTTCCACCCGGGCTGCAAATAATTGACAGCCTTTCCGGTAACATTTCTTCAGCTACATGGCTGAGATTTCTCTAACAGCCACGGCTCTGGGAATTCCTTGGACTGTTACCTGATTTCCCTCTTCGTCCAGACATGTGAATCTCTTGTTACGACAATCAAGAAGGGCATGGTGCTGGTCCAACTAGTCCATCCCAATTAAGCAATCATATGAGCCTAAAGGCAGAATGTTCAATTCAGCATTAGTGCTCATTCCTTTCATGTCCACCGAACATGACTTAACCAAGTCAGTGACCTTCCTCTTGGTCCTTGTGGCCAACTGCACCACCCAAGACTTCTCATGTTTTCTCCTCGTTAGATGCAAACTTTCCACCACTCTAGGATCTACATAACTATGGCTAGCCCCTAAATCAATTAAAATAACAAGTGGTCGGTTGTTGATCGTACCTTCCACTTCAATCATGTGCGATTGAAATTCCACTTACTTTTTGTCCAGGGCTGTGTATATCCTCAGCATTCTGCTGCCCATATCCTCCACTATTTCAGCTTGCTGAACAGTATGGACAGTTCTTGCTTTGTATTTTTTGTGGGGGCAGTCTCTGTATCTATGATTTCCTTTACAGCCCCAACACTCCATGGGTGGAGGCCTTGGCATCTGTTCACTCCCTTCAACTTTCTTGGGCTCATTAAAAGATGACTGTCCCCAAGGACTGTTTCTGAAAAAGGAAGGCTTTCTTCCCTTCTGCCTCTGTTCTTTCTTAAACCTCTTCTGGTTATCCCAAGCCTTCCAAAAGGTAGGCTTTTCTTTCTGTTGTTCGTATAGGCATTTCTCCCTTCTTGTGGTTTCTTCCATAGTCTTAGGATCATCGTATTGAATCTTGTCACCAATGGAAGGTGGCATTCCACTCAGATACCTGTGAATTTTGACAGCCTCATCTTTGATGAATGGAACATACTTCAATAGTTCCAGAAAACTTCGTTCATACTCATCAATGGTCATGTTGCCTAGCTTGAGTTCGAAGAAATCCTGCATCTTTCTGTCATAATATCTTTTAGTCAGGTATTTCTTCTTGAAATACCTCTTAAATTCCTTCCATGTGACCTCATTCTCTCTGATGTCCTACACCTGCACAAACTGATCACACCACATGGACGCTTTTCCTTTCAGTTGGTACATTGCAATTCTTCCCTCTGCATGGGCAGAATAATTATGCAACTGGAAGTATTTATTCATGCCCAACAACCATGTCTCGGCATCTTCCTCCTTCTTATGTTCTCCATCGAATGTTGGAGGTTTAATCTTGTTCATCTCTCCTTTCAATTCTTCCCTTCCATATTTCTAATGTTTTCTGGTAGGGGACGGGCTCGAACTGCTGTGTGTCTCCCTGTCCGAATGTCTTTGGGAGAGACTAAGATGTCGGCTACCACTCCTCGATCTCCCTCTTCTCCTATGGGTTCTACGACTCTCTGTCATACTTGAGTCTCTTTCTTTCTTGAGTTTCTTCTTTATTCTTTCCAGGCTCTTCAACATTTTTAAATTGAATTCACCCTGCTAATCCCAGATTTTCATGAGCTTTCAGCTATTAGCTAGGTGAGCCTGGGAATCTTTCTGCAATATTTTGATGAGTTGTATCATATGTTCTTCCTTATCCATCTCTTTTCCATGCCCATTGGAGTTTGATCCCTCCACTCCCATATTGACATCCTTTCCTTCCCGTTCATCTTTCATTTCAAGGGTAATCTGCACTCTTCCCCACTCCATACTCGGCGTTGATTAATTGGAGTTTTGGCCTTCGTTGAACTCTGCACACGCACCATGCAATTGAATTTGAAATTTGTCAAGCCATTAAATTTCATGAACAATTCACAACATTTATAACTAATATGAACAAGAACGAAAGACATTTCAACTTCACAAAGTTTTATGAGTTGTCTGGCTCTGTAATTTCTGGGACTTCGGAACTTCAGAATCTCAGTCCACGAAGATCCAAAATTTAAATATACAAAACCCAAGTCACCCTTTTCACAACTCGTGATCTCGCAAGTTCGTGAGTCGAAAACCATCGACTCATTCCTCTAAACGTCGATACCCGAGATGCAACAAGGTATGGCTCTTTTCTTTGTTAGTGCCCTCTCCACATGTATCCATAGGCTAGGCTTAAATGTCAGTGCCTCTTGCAACTCAAACCTC
>JZKD02S1472476.1:20866-48073 GCA_000966675.3 Picea glauca | reverse complement strand
TATATATATATATATATATATATATACCACATGCATTTAAGCAATTAAACACACTCAACACAGAGTATTCATATGAATTATTTCCATAATTAACAATCACTTGCACCTCATACTAATTCATATACACAGCGGAAAACATGATAATATATACAGCACAGTCATGCCAAAATGTGATAAAAACATAGTTAAACACTTATCTTGTAACAGTGGTGAAATCCACCAACCAAGTGCAGGCCTTCCACGAACCTCCCAGCCTTAGACCACACTACTCATTAGCTCAACAGTGGGTCACCCCTGAGCTGGGACTGAGCTCCACCCCCAAGGTAAGGAATTCTAGGCTAGGTTGAGGTTACAGGGAAACAACACAGAAGTATCTGGAAAGGTTCTTCCCAAATATGCCATCTTACACCCACTACTACTAGACTCTCATTCCCCACATGCCTTTTCTGCTCGAGAGTATACACCTTCACACGCACAGTCCATCGGTGCTAACCTCCCTCTCTGGGCCTCGGAAACAGGCCGAATCAAAAAGTCTCAGAGACTGAAGCTGGTGCTGGACACTCTCTAGAAGGAACCTCTCCCAATAATATCCACCTCCCTTACCTAGAGAGAGGTCACACACAGGCTCAATTACCACCTGCACTGGACAAAAATTCATGTGCAATCCATCTCTGCCTGACCACAAAGTCAATCGGGAATACATGCTCGGGCCTCTCAAAACCAGCTCCGCAATGGCAACTAGGTCTCACGGTGTTGATATTCAGAATTTCCTGAGAAGCAATTTCCATAGGGAATTACACAGACTCCCCCTTCCGGACGAATGGTCATTTCCCTTCCCCCCTACCCAGGATAGACTCATGCTCTGGTGTTGGGAATGCGTGACATACAATCCATGCAAGGGGTCACGCAGGTTCGGACGGTTTAGATTGGGGATGTACCGACTTTCCCAGACAAAACACAGATACACGCCTTTCGGTTCAGATGATGTACGAGGGTTTTTTCTGCAAGAGTCAAACCCCTTCCCTTCTGGCAGTTCGTGAGTCCCATGGAGGAGTAAAAAACCCCCAACACAGCTCATCTTGGGCTTTTATTGCATGGTCAGCATTGACACTTGTCACCCATGCGACTACACGCATTCCTGCAACGTGCATGCCTCCCGCCATCTAGAAATCACATGTCCTTCCAAAAAGGACTTAGGTTAAAACATATAATACACTTCTCTTTTGGAATAATATTAAAATATTATTTCCAAAGCTTAAGCCCCCTAGGCTCAACACTTAGCCCCTTTTCCCCACCTTCATCCCCCTAACTCCTTGCCCATTCTGTGGATGCTCAGTCCCCCTTCACTCATTCATCGTGGTCGGTCTGCACATGGCGATGTTTGTATTTTATAAATCATTCTGCATACATACAAGTACATCAGCAGGCTCCTGGCCTAACAAACCCATAAGCCTACCAGTTATACAAAACTTGTCTCACCAGCCTATAAAACATAATTACAAATCCTTTCAAAACATGGTTTACAACAAGGCTCGACCTTGGGGACACTACATCAGGTGACTCATTACCACTCATGTCAAACAAACCGACCACAGATGCTACCCCGAAACAACCATCCAAGGAAATTAGTAGTCTGATCGCCATTGTCACACCCTTACAGTTCACAAAGGGGGATCCCGATGCGGGGTGGATCTTCAATGAAGAACTGATGCCCATTTTCGTAAAGGAGTTACCTCCTAACAAATTTTTCTTTGACAAAAAAAGGATGGTCATGGTGAGGCAAGGATTATATCAAAGGGAGGGAATAATGGCTAAAAACTTTAAAATCATGACAGATGGAAAGGCCACGAAAGAGGAAGAGTTCGCAGATGAGATAGCAGGAACACTAGGGGCTTATGCTATGGAAAATCAGTACTCAGTTGGAACCCTGAAGGCCTAGTTGAAATGAAAGAACCTCTTGATCAGCAAGTTAGAAGCTAAAGTGGCTACTGCTAAAGAGGATGTCAGGGACGAGGTGAGCAAAAGCCTTGAGAAAGCCCGAATAGTCGACCTGCAGGAGATCGAGAAGCTCAGATCCAACCTCGAGCAGGTGCACCAATCGGTGCAAATTAGCCAAACACAGATAAGCCAGCAGGGGCAACAAATTACAGATTTACAATCGAAATTGGATGTGGCCAAGAATAATGTTTTAGACATAAGAATGTTCAGATCCCAAGTTGTCGAAATCCGACATATGGTATTAAAAACTCAACAAAACCTGCTTGTAAAAGTAGGAACCATTCAAAACCATTTCTAGATGATAGATCAAGTGTTAGAAAATATTTATTTGAGAGAAAGAGAAGTTGGGGCAGCACGGGTTGCTTTCCAAGACGTTTTTATAGCTACGACGAAGATAGATACGGTCGACATCTCCCAATTATCCATCGTAGAACAAACTAGAGGAAATATACTGTTGAAGGTATGGGAGCAGAACATATCAAAAAGCAGGGGGAAAGCAAATGAAGTGATGAATTCTTTTGAGGAAACGTTCACCTTGATAAGTAAAAGTTTGTTAGACCTTGACAAGGAAGGCAGTGTTAAGATGTTGGGCAAAATCAATATAGATAAACACCTGTTAGACATCAAAGAAAACATGGAGAAAGAGCAAGTTAAGATAGCCCAAATAAGACAGGTCGATATGGTCCAAGTGAACAAATGTCTAGTGCAGCCAAGTTTACAATTATGATCTATCATCACGGAAGACCGACAGGTAGGGAAAAGGTTGCCACAGCTGGTGAAAAGTTGTTACACCTTTGAAGCAAGCAACCAAGCGGAGCCTTCCAAGTTGATATCCTAGTTGGTGGAGAGGTGTGTCATTTTCATCGAGCAGGTGAAGGGGCATGTTTCTGGTGCTAAATAATGACAGATGTCAACATGTTCTATTTCTAGAGCCGAAAGGGCAAAGAAAGGAAGGTGCTCCACCCTTACGAGGGAGGAAAAATATGAGGAGATGAAACGCTCCAATTTTCCATTTGTAAATGACAATTTTCCAGAACGATCGAAATTCTAGATGTTTAGAAGTTTGTTTAAATAGAAAAAAGATTGTAATAGAAAGGGGTTTTTGCCAAGGGTGAGATTGTAATAGAGAAATTTCTTTTAGCCAGGATTAATACAAAGCGATTTGAACACTCCATATTCCGTCAAGATTGAGTTATGTATTTTTCCTCTGTATTTCATGCTTCATGTTATTTCTTTTACATATATGTCTTTGATGAATGTTTTAGCTGCAATTTAGTATAACTTCTACTATGGTGATCAGGTTCTAGATATCAAGTTATTTATAGTATTTCCTCTGTATTGGCTACTAGCAGGTACAATACCTATGAATTAATTAGATTTCTACATTATATGCTTTCATCAAGGTATTCTTGTCTTTTCTTCTTCTACCACAGCGTGGGATTCCTCTGAAATTGATGCCCCACATTGTTGAAAACTCTATGTTTTCATTCACGATATCAAGATTCTAACTCAGTTACAGAAAATGACCTTCGATTGTGTTAAAACCTTCATGTGGCTTCACTGAATTTTCCTCGTATAATCTAAAATTGAAATAAGCATTTTAAAACATCAACCCTCTTTTAAAAGATTTGTTCTCCCCATGACTGCACCCGTTGTAAGGAAACCCAACATCGAACCTGGCCTATCAGGTCAAATCAACATTGCTTTGAATCTTTTCGATACCATACTTAAGACTACCATCACCCGGACAGAGCTTGAACGTGCATGGTCCGCCATCGAACGGGATATCAGTATTCAAGAATATTTGGAAGTTAGGCAAAGAAAGCTCAGAGATCGGCTATAGCCTCATCCCCCGAAGTTGTCTCCCCCCTTTTCTTTTACTCTTTTCAGATTTTTAGACTCTACATTTTATAGCCTTAAGTGTAGACTCGAGAACAACAGTTACAACAAGGTATTTTACAATAGAAAAATGAAGACTACAAGCTGGGGCGTGATGAAATTCTCGTGTAGAGGAAGAATTTAGGTACCAAATTCCCTAGAATTGAAAAATATGATATTCAGAGAGATGCATAATGTAACTTATGCTAGACACCCAGGGTATCATAAAACTATTACAGTTGTCAAGAGCCAATATTATTGGCCATGCATGAAGAAATAAGTTGTTGAGTACATTACCAAATATTTGGAGCGTCAAAAGGTCAAGGTTGAGAATAGACACCCAGCTGGTTTGCTACGGGCATTACCCATTCCTGAGTGGAAATGGGAAGTGGTAACAATGGATTTCATCACCAATCTACCCAGAACAAACAAGCAGCATGATTTTATCATGGTAGTGGTGGAAAAGCTTACTAAAGCTGCCCATTTTATTCCAGTGAAGCTCACTCACAAGGAAACCAACGTTGTTGATATTTATATGAGAGAAATTGCTTGATTTCATGGTATACCCAAGACAATTGTGTCTGACAGATATCCAAAGTTTACATTAAATTTATGGAAAATATTATTTAAAGGATTTGGAACAAATTTGAATTTTAGCACAGTTTACCATCCAGAATCTGATGGAAAAATAGAGAGGGTGAATCAAATGATTGAGGATATGTTGAGGATGTGTGTGATGGATCCATAAAAATGGGAAGACTACCTACACTTGGTAGAGTTTGCTTATAAAAATGGGTACCGAGCATCTATAAATATGACCCCATTTGAGTCACTTTATGGCAGAGGGTGCAACACACCTATAAGTTGGGACAACCCAACAAATAGAGAAGTGGTTGGACCAGATTTACTTAGAGAAATGGAAGAGAAGTTGTCAAAAATAAAGAAAAATTTAAAGGTTTCTCAAGACAGGCAGAAAATTTATGTTTATAAGGGCATAATTCACAAGGAATTTAAAGTGGGTGACCATGTATTCTTGAAAGTGAAGGATTTTTATCACACAATTTGTACTTGCCTAAAATCTCAAGGCAAGTGTGTACATAATTGGTGTAACTCATAATAACCTATCATTGTCACCTTAAAAGGATATCCCTTTCTATTTAGAAGTATGTCAAGACTACCCCAGGGGAGACATCCCTGATGACCTATGGGGCTTGAGAAGGCTAAGGAAATTAATCACAAGGAATCCCTTACCCTCTCATAGATCACTCAAATCAAAGGGTTCTTTATGTCTTATAGAGATGAAGAAAATAAATAATATTGTGTACCTTTCCAGAACATGACAACAAGGCAAAAAGGGGAGCTTTCCAAGTACCAAAATGATTGTTAGTGCTTCATAAGACAATGAACCTTCAAAAAGTAAGATAGAAGATATGAATTTGCATAAATACAATAGTTTATAACAACAATTAATATTTTGTAATAGCCACTAGAATTATGCCTTAAAAGTGCTTGAAAATAACAAGAAGAAATAGCTTTAACCTAGTTGAATGATAAAATCTTGTTACAAGCAAGTTTGGTAGTGTCTAGCTATCAAAATAGGTCACATTTGCAGATAATTTGTTGCAGTTAAATGGTTGTAGAAATATTTTTCAACAACAGAAAATTAAAATGGTCAAAAGTGAAATAAAACACCATACAAAGTTAGCACTTGCCTAACAGATTGACTAGCAATTATAACAATTGAGTTATGAATGAGTTAAGTGCAAGTTATGTAGGTAAATGTATCCAATCAATGTATGTTTTTATGGAAGAAGCAATGTTTTGAAACATAATCAAGTTATTTAAGGAGTTAGTCTAGTTTAGGGTTAGCAAATGTTAGTGAAAGCTTCAAGGACAAAAGTTTGAGTGTTTCTTTTATCAATCAACACCTGTAAGTGGTAGACTAGTGCCTTTCTAGGGTAATGGAGTCAATAATGGAAACGGAAAATCTTAGAGGAAAAATAGTAATGACAATGTTATGTCAAAAGGATGGAAAGGATGAGAGAGGTGTTGGTATCCCAAGGCCTCAAAAATCCAATTCTTAGAGATAAATGCTAGAAATTAACAAAGGTTAGGCCCTAGTGATTTCTCCTTTCCTTGAACAAATTGTAATAAAATATGAAATGGGGAAAGGAAGTAGGGTTATGAGAGTGCTACAATGGTAGGGCCCTAGTATATACTTCAAGGTAGGTTCCTTTCAAGAAATTTTAACAAGTGGAAGACTATAGAGAAAAAGATAGTAACATATGTCTTTCTCCCAAGGTTTCAAGCAAGAAATTTCATAATATTAGACATGAAACAAGTAAATTTAAACATAAGAATTCATTCAAAATAAAAAAATTCATATTTTCCACTTACTTCACCAAGAATAATCAAGAAAAAACCCTAGTTGAAGATCTTCCACATGCAAAATTTCCAAAGTACACCAAGAAATGCATCCTCCAAGAAGTGTGCACCACTAAATTTTAGCCAATAACCCTTAAAGGCAGTCAAATTTCAGACTACCACTTGTGTGATGAGTCAATGATGATAAAATGAGAGTTTTATCTCTCGATTTACCCAGACAAATGCTCAAAGATGTTATGCAGTTTAACAAGTCAAGTTTGGGGAGGGCCTCGGGATGTCCTATTGGGCCAATCCTTCTCAATTTTGGCATGTTTTCTAGGTGAATACCAATCTAGGTCATGTAAGTGTGTGAAATGGTGCAAGGGGAATGTTTAGGAAAAGGGTGCAGTGATAACAGGGGAATGCAGGTCTTGCCTATGGGTGCCTTTGTAGAGGTAGATTTGCACCTTGTCATGTATGCCATTGTTTCCTATCCCATTTAAGCCTTTTATTCTTTGTATTATTGATTTTTTATTTTCAAGGGAAAAGCTGGGGGACACTGTCATGGTGTAGTGACCAGTGGTGACAATGTTACCCACAAGTACTTCACGGAAATGAGAAGGTTGGATCGTGATGAGACCCCCTTTCTCTTGGATATGACACCAAGATCCATTTCCCTAGTTTGGTGACCAGATATATGGTACTTTCATACCGCTACATGCCCATGGACCTAATAGGTAGTCTCATGATGAGACCTCCCATCCACCAACTAGACCTTGAGTTTTATTTTATCTTACGGGTCCCCTTTTCTTACTGAAAAGCCTTTTATTTCTTTCTCGAGTATCTATGGGACAAGCATATCAAAGTTTTTATTTTGGATTTTAACTCTTTCCAGCTGCTTTTACCCTTTGGGCCTTTAGCCCCTTCTTCCCACAAGGCAAGGTACAACCCTTCCTAGTGTGGAAACCCAAATGCTCGAACCAAGGTAGGGGAAGATGAAAGGGATAATGATGAAAAATGGTAAGTAATGAGGGAATGGACGATGACCTTTCATAGACCCACCCATTGGAAACTCATCATAAATGGAACTGACTTACTAGGGAATTTTGTTTCCCCCCCCCCAGGTATGAACAAGTTAAAGAGAATAATTTTCAAGCAAACGTTATGAAATAAAGGAGAGTTCACTGCAACATATTCAAATTCTTTGAAAATCAGAGTGACACATACCATGATACCCAGACTCATTACCTCATGGAGCAAGACCCACTGTTACTTCAAGACCAAGCTGGTGGGATGGATGTTGTTGTTGTTGATAGATGGGATGCATTGAAGAAACGATGGGCCCTTTAGGGCCAAGATCAAGTCGTATGACTCTCGGTACTCCATGTCTAGGACCTGTGGGCCTTGAGACATGATCTCCTTAGTTTTCCCTAGGATAGGGGATAACATATGGCTCCAACTCAAGGACATGTGCTCACCATAGAGCACATGAGAACCTCAACATCTATGGCATGACCTGTATCTACTAGATCTTAGCAAATGGAATCAGTAATATTTGGGGTGGTGATATCACCCCTTGCTTATATATGATATAATGGAATAAAAGTAAGAAAGCATATATATACAAATCAAAATGAAACTACAACTATACTATTCTATCATGATATGCAGATAGTATATACAATGAATGCAAATGCCTACCTAACTTACCTCTACTTACCCTTTGGTTGAATGCTAGGTGTAGTCAAATAGCCAGTGAAACCATCCTAGAATTGTCTCATAATACCTACCTCTATGCTTCATCATAAACCAAAACAATGATAAGTCAAGCAAAAAAATAACATGACTTATAAAATGTATTGTATCATCGGAAATCATAAATTCTAGCTCATGGAGGTGGGAGGGAGGACAAAGTTGTGCCAAGTCACATTCTTAGGAAAGTACTCAATCCATCTCAGAAAGGGATCATGAAAAATCAAAGGTTCAATAAACTGAATCAAAGAGTCTGAAGGTTTTCTACCTTATACATCTTCACAATATTAGGTCTGGGAAGGTACTAGAAAGAACCTAGAGGACAACTGACAATTTATTAAGGGAAAGTTGAAAGATTGAGATAACAAACTTCTTCTTGAGGTATTCAACCTACCCTTGAATTCTAAAAGTAATATTTTCCTTAGATAAAACTTAATACAAAGGACATGCTTCCCAACTACATCTTTAGTGACATAGCAAGATAAAATAGTTGAAGGGAGCTGGAAAACATTGTCACAAGGATCCTTCTTTGAGAAAGCAATGTCCTCACCTTTATCAATGTCTGAGCACAATAGTTATTGATAATATTCTTCATGGAATAAATGCCAGTGATCAAAGGAATATTCATCAAAATCCTCAAGGTATGACTGAAAATTATTAGGATAACATAGCACGAGGTCATCCTTGGGTGTCTGAAAATGGTTCATAATCATATCATCTCCTTGTTGCCAAATGTCAAAATTACTAGTAACCTCGTATGATAGTTGTAAAGGAAACCTTTGGAAATGACCCTCAATGTCATAAATGGGATCCCCATCATATCCAATCACATCCAATTTATGCTTTCTGACATGTATGAATTCATCAATATTATCAACAAATTCATCATCTTTATCATAACATGAAGGGTTTAAAACATCCAAGGGTTCCTCTAACACTTATTCACTTTCCAAATCATAAAATAAAGCATTATCAGACTCTTGGAAAGGAAAATAACTTACCATGCTTAGTTCTTCTTATGCAGGAGCTTCAAGGACTTAGATAACTTCATTAAATGTAAGAGCATTCATCATTGTCTCATCCTCATGACTTGTTTCTACATCTTCAACTTCATAATAAGGAGGATATGTTTTTTCCAAGGATTCCCTTTCTTCTTCCCCCTCTAACTCATAGAATAAGTTACCATCAAAAACTTGAAAAGGAAAGTGACTAACCTCATCCTCTTCTTCTTGTGTAGGAGGAATAGGCTCTTGGATGGTTTCATCAGAAGGAGGGGCACTCATCAATACTTCATCATCATGTTTGATATCTTTAGGCTCTCTCTCTTCAACCAGGTCCTCATTATCCTCAGTAGGAGCATGAATAAATTCTTGCTCTTCCTCATGGGATTGGAAAACCTCATTAGGATCCTTCTCCTCAACCTCGTGTTGGTTGATGATGTGTTCCCTTATTTCAAATATCTCAAGGGAAACTAATCTCTCGAGACTAAGGGTATATGGGGTACCTTTGGGGTCACCAATTTTAGTTTTTGGAATAAAAAGGTGTTCTTGATTGAACAAGGAGATATTTTCCTCGATTTGTATAGCTGTGTGATAAGCTTCTTGGGTTGTTCTTGGCCTCTTTTTACTCAGGATAAACCATAAATACACTGAGAGTGCATTGGTATAGAGGTCAGCGAGGTACTTGTCTTTAGGGTGATGGATTCTAGGAATTTGGTGTAGCAAATTTTCAAACGTGGTAGTGAATTCCCTGATAGTCTCGTTATGAGTTTGTTTCATGTGTTCAAGTATTTTAATCAGCATGTGGATATATTTTTTTTTAATATTCCATATTTTGAGAAATTTTTCTTCTAATTGGTCCATATATGTAAAGATGGCATTAGGGAGACTATCATACCATTTCCTAGCATTGCCATGATTACTAGCAGAGAAAAGTTTCATCGCCAAATATTCAGCATCATCAATGATAGGGTGGAGTTGAAATAAATCCCATAAATTATCCATGTAATCTTCGGCTATAACCCCATCATTACCATTGAATCTAGGGATCCATTTTTCATACCTCGGAGGCATTTGTCGAGGGTAAACCATAATTTTACTCATATCCAAGGGTTTAAAATTACCCGGGTACCATTAAGAACCCATGGTTGGCTTTTTCATTAGTGGAGTCACCAGATAATCCTTCTAGGGATCATCAAAAGGAAAAGAGGGGATCACCCTCAGTGGAGTCACTAGGTAAGCTTTGTAAGATAAAGGCTTGGAAGATAAGGCTTACCAAAAAAGTGTTGTCTTGAGAAATATTGACTCAGTGTTCCCCAGCAGCGGCGCCAAAATGTTATCACACAATTTGTACTTGCCCAAAATCCCAAGGCAAGTGGGTACAGAACTGGTGTAAATGGGAATAACCTATCATTGTCACCTTAATAGGAGATCCCTTTCTATTTAGGAGTATATCAAGACTACCCCAGGGGAGATGTCCCCGGTGACATGGGGGGTTTGAGAAGGCTAAGGAAATTAATCACAAGGAATCCCTTCCCCTCTCACAGATCACTCAAATCAAAGGTTTATTTATGTCTTATAGAGATGAAGCAAATAAATAATATTGTGTACTTGCCTAGAACAAGACAACAAGGAAAAAAGGATCACTTTCCAAGTACCAAAATGATTGTTAGTGCTTCATAAGACAATGAACCTTCAAAAAGTAAGCTAGCTCATATGAATTTTCAGCAATACAATATTTTATAACAGCAATTAATATTTTATAACATCCACAAGAATTATGCCTTAAAAGTGCTTGAAAATAATAAGAAGAAATAGATTTAACCTAGTTGAATGATAAAAGATTGTTACAAGCAAGTTTGGCAGTGTCTAGCTAGAAAAATAGGTCACTTTTGCAGAGAATTTGCTGTAGTTAGATGGCTGTAGAAATATTTTGCAACAATAGAAAATTCAAATGGTCAAAAGTGCAAGAAAACACCATACAAAGTTAGCACTTGCCTAGCAAATTGACTAGCAATTATCACAATTGAGTTTTGAATGAGTTAAGTGCAAGTTGTGTAGGTAAATGTATCCAATTAATGTATGTTTGTATGGATGAAGAAATGTTTTGCAACAACAGAAAGTTAGTTAAGGAGTTAATCTAGTTTAGGTTTAGCAAATGTTAGTGAAAGCTTCAAGGACAAAAATTTGAGTGTTTATTTGATCAATCAACACTTGTAAGTGGTAGACTAGTGCCTTTCTAGGGTAATGGAGTCAATAATGGAAGAAACAAATCTTAGAGGAAAAATAGAAATGATAATTTTATGTCAAAGGGATGGAAAGGATGAGAGAGGTGTTGGTATCATGTTGGCAGTAGGCTGAAGTGGAAAGAAGGATGATCGTGGGGAAAGAAATCATGCAGAAAGTAAAGCAACAACTGGAAGGAAATGCAGCATGCAAGAAAGCGTGCATAAGGAAAGCGACAACTGGATGGAGGAAAAAAATGTGCACATGGGAGGAAGGCCTAACGTCGGTAAGGTTAGGGTTTTGGTAACGAATTGTAATAGTTGAAGAGCCAAATATGTATAAATATTGATATTGAGGTATTGTGGACGAGTTCTGTATTTTTGAGGGATCTTGCAGTTGTTTCGATTTAATTAGTAGTTGGCTTTTCATTATCGTAGATATGTATGAGTTGATGCGATATGTAATGTTTTTGTACGAACTATTTTGTAAGTTGTTGAGCTAGAGGAGGGGAGATAAGGTAGATATTGAGGATTAGATCACAGGTTGAGGAGCCCGGTGTGGTCTAGTTCGCCTCATATAGATCTTACCCATCTGAGGAGAATTGTAAGGGTGTGACATTGTAGATGCAGAACTACCATAATAAAAGAGTCGAGAGCCAAATCTTTGTGGATGTAGCCCAGGAGGGGGTGAACCACGCTAATTTATGTGTAATGTGACGAATGCATGCATATATTTATCCTCTTTTCAGTAGTTAAATATCGTTCTTAATGAATGAATGGGTTATTATATTGCTATGAAATATGGTTGTGTTATTAAGGAAATAAGTTATTGAATGTAATGCACATTCGTGAATAACAATAGGTTACAATCACAAGTTATAATAAATGGCTCTGAATACAGATCTCATATCTCATACTCAATCCTAGAATGTAAACACCTGAGTCTCACAACCACCCATTAAAGCTATCTCGGGTGAGACTGTGTGGCATATTCTGTGTGTTGTGTTGCCTTTTGGTTTACCAAGAGGGCCGATAGTTTTAGAGGATTTGTTGGAAACCCAAAGTACATGAACCCTCGGTCAATAAGAAGCTCAGAGTAAAATAGAGGAGAGAAACCAACAAATGGTCTCGTTGTCATTGGTAGGAATAGAGGCGGATTGAGTAGTTGAGATAGGTCGAGCAAGGAATGAGAAGAGAAAAGAAGAGAGAAATGAGCCATTAGAAGGGGATGTTGAGACCGTGGAACCCTATGAAAGAAAATATCGAAAACTAGTTGAGAACAAAAGAGCTAGAGTTTGAAGAGAAAGACAATAGAAACCCTAGAATAACACCCCACAAATATCTGGACAAATACGTGTTTATTGATTTGCACGAAGTCTTTTTCTGTGAATTTCTACATCTATTGTAGGAATGGATACTAAGGTTGAAGGATAACCATGCGACGAACCGGATTCGATAGTTAGACTGGACCCCAGTACAAATTGAGCAGTTACAACATGTGAACAACAAATGCACCTACGCAGTAGACTTTTGTCTTAACAGTATTGCGGCAGGCTTCATAGCAGAGTTTGCAGTTGATACAGCGAAGTCATATAGTGCAACGAAGAACGAATTTCTACGCGGACCTCGAGGAAGGTACATTCGATCATTGTATACTTCTATTAAGATACTGCCATATAAAAAAGGTGTAATGACAATGGAATCAAATAGCTAAACTTCCCTACGTGCATGGGGGAAGGGTGGGAGAACTGACAGAGAGAGGAGGAATGAAAGGAGGTAAGGATAAGGGCAAGAAAGAGGAGGAACATTTGGACCCAATCATGATGGACGACGACCAGATCAAGTGGATCTTGGCATCAACGGGAAGGACACGTAGTGGAGTACCCTACCAATATAAGGTGAATACCAAGAAGAGAGTTGTAGCCACGAGGGAAGGCTTGGCGAGTGATGAGGAAGAGGTAGAGGATCTCTAGGATGTGGAGCAGATTGAGAATATTCTACATGCAACATATGAAAGGAAGATGAGAGGTCCAAGAGCAGGAGGAGAAGGAAGCCATCCTATCCATATTAATGTCAGTGTGGAACCCATAAACCCATGTGCGACTAATACACCAAAGAGAACACCACTGTTTAGACAAACTAAGTTCAGAGGAAGTACGACAACAAGAAGTACATCTACACAAGAAGAAACAACTGGAGGAGTCAGTCCAGGAAGTAGTATTCAAGTATCTACACCACGCAGAGGAGGTAGTAGTTCAGTATTCAAAATGGTAGGACACGATCCCACCATCAAGTTACCATAATTTCAGGGAGAAGAAGCATAAGACCCTGAAAGAATTTGTTCATTTGTGCAAAGATCTGGGAAGCAAAATAGATCATTGATGAAGATACCAAACTCACGCAGCTAGCTATTATGCTAAGATATTGCGTGCTAGACTGGTACATGAGTCTAGACACAAACAATGTCCCTGGGATGACAAGGACACTGGTTGACATTAAGAAGTTATTAATAAGTGAGTTCCATAAGCCGAGCTCAGAGGATCAGTACATGAATGAGATGAGAAAAATAAGACAGAAACTAGGAGAGTCTGTATGGGAGATCGATCATAGATTCAAGGAACTGAAGAAAAAGTTAAAATACCTCATGAATGATATGCAACATCGGCACCTGTTTGTCAACTCACTACTCCAACACTTAAAATACCCTTTGCGACAACAAAAATTTCAGATGCAGGTAGAGGCTTTGCAGGAAGCCTTGGATTTGGAAGAGAACCAATAAGAGCAAACAGACCCAGCGATCGAGGAATTGAAGGAGTATTTGAAGAATCTAACATTTCAGCTGAACCAGAGTAAGAACAAGGACAAACGAGAAGTCATTTGGTGTACCACATGCAGGATGGAAGGACACCACAAGAAGGAATGCCCAACATTCGCACAATATATGGCAGTAGGTATGCCAAATCCATTACCACTGGGAGGACTATGGTGTGAAATCTGAAAAAAATTGAGTCACAACCCTTATCACTGCACTATGATGCAAAAATACCAGACAGTCCCAAACAGTTCATATTGCACCTTTTTTAAGTTAGTGGGCCATGACGATAAAGATTGCAGAACTATGGAGTTGATGCGAGAAAGGACGTCAGATGCATATAGAGTATAGGCCAAGATGATGACTGGGCAAGCAGTGCCACAGTTTAATCCAGTCCCAACTCCATACAACACCACGCAACAGTAGTATAATATTGCACAACAACCGTACAATAACACACAGTCGCAGTACAAATCGGCACAACCTCGGTACAATACCAAGAAGTATAATCAGGTGCCACAGTATAACGTGTTGAGAGGTGATCGAGTAGGCTACAGAGGAGGAGTATGAGCTAGAGGAGGTTTCATATGAGCCAAAGGACCAGTCACATGTTACAATTGTCAACAGTCAGGAAATTATGCACGAGAATGTCCACTACCACCAGCAACTTGTATGTATTGTCGTGCATCGGACCATGATACAGAGGAATTTCTGACATTACTAGTAAAGATTCAGGAAAAGAGGAATCAAAATAGCCAGAATGTTCAGTGGATCTTAGCTAAAGCAAGGGATGAAGGACGAAACAACAACATAGTCACTCGTGGAGGAGATAAAATAGGCATTGACACAGTAAGAAAGGAACCAGAACAAAATCAGTGGGTGAAGAAGAACATTGAACCAAAAAAGCAGTTCAATGCGTAGAAGGAAAAGGAGATATTCAAGAAAGCCAGACAAGAATTTCAGAAGGAGGATATGTCATTGACTTCAAATGCATAGCAAGACAAGGAAGCACCAGAATACGATATGCCTCCATCATTGGATCATACCAACGGGATGCAACACATGGAACAAGTAAGTACAATCAAAGAATTTTTTCAATCATGTGCAAAGGTATTAAGTGATCCTTCATCTGTAAAAATATTGAAAAACATACTAGAAAAATGTAGCAGTGAGACGTAAGAAAATATAGAACCAAAAAATGTTAATCACCTACACACAAGAAGAAGAAAAAGTAGGGAATTTATATTGAATGCTAACATTGGGGATTTCAATATCGGAGACATAATACTAGATCTAGGATCGGAAGTGAATGTATTACCAAAGGAGACATGGAAAAGCATGGGAGAGCCAACATTAGGATACTCACATGTTCAATTGAAACTAGCAAACCAGCATAGAGTCCTACCAATCAGTAGACTGAAAGGAGTGATAGTAGATATCGATGGAGTGTGCACTAAAGAAGACTTTGAACTCATCAAAATAGTGGATGGTGCAACACCTTACCCAGTGTTGCTTGGTCTGGATTGGGCATTTGACAATCAGGCCATAATCAATTTGAAAACCAGGAAAATGACATTTGAGTCTGGAGAATATAGGGTCATCGCACCATTAGACCCATCAGAAGGGTAGAGGTTTGTAGAACCTACTTGCCTAGACTTAGAGGAAATCATCCAGTTGTACAGAACAAATGTGTGTGATGATGATTACATAAACCCAAATGCAGATGGGGTACTCAGTTGGTGAAGAATTACTTCATGTGCAACAGACTCAAACACCAGTTTAGAGAACTGACAGCAGAGGCTACATGAAGTATCCATGTGAAGATGTCCAAGAATAGACCGTGTCGTAAGATGGGTAGGCACAGAAATCAGGGAACAACCCAATTTCCATGGACGAAATGATTTGGAAACATTCTTGACACAATACAAAGATGCAATGTTAGAAAACCAAAGACAGTTAGCACTTGACTTAGCACTTAAGGCCACACTCGCAAAATTATGGCACACACACAAGGAGACAATCACATATTGGTACCAATGTAATTGGTTACTACACATCAAGTTCAACGCAGAACAGAAAAACAACAAAAAATAGAAGTATGAAGGACAAGGGACACCTGTGGAACACTTGGAGAAGTGCAGAACGTTGTGGAAAATGACACCCCTAGAGGAATGGCCTCATTATTTCATACACACTCTAGAGGGCATACCAGGGAATTGGTATATAGACCAGGAATTGCGCAAGGGAACTGTGACCTGGACGACATTGCAACAAAATTTTTCAATCACTTTCTCATTTGAACATGAGAACCCCAACTTAGACACAACCCTTAAACAAATCAGAGGATTAATATTCATAAAAGAACTAGAAGTACAATTGATCAAAGAAGAACAACAGCGGAACAAACAGACAGTCAAGGACATTTTGGCATGTTACCATGTACGGGAGGAAGCACTGAATGAAGATGATCCGCACAATATTTAGATCGAAGAAGTAGAAGTGAGAGAGATGTGGAAGGCCCACCCATAGAATCCAAAGTCATTTCCACACTGATCAATATAAATAAAGTTAACATTGGGACAGTTGAGAAGCCCAAAATGGCCAGCATTGGGGATTACTGGGATGAGAAAAGAGTAGAAAGCATCACAGATTTGTTGTGCAGATACAGTGACCTATTTCCCACAACATTTATAGAGATGAAGGGTATAACCAAAGAACTAGGACAAATGAAGATACCACTCAGACCTGACATGAGAGCTATTAGACAACGACCCTACAAATTGAACCCAATATATAAACAAAAATTCAAAGCTGAGATCATAGGATGCTCGAAGACGGCATCATAGAACCATTTGAGGAGTGATAATGGATAAGTCCAATGGTAGTACAAGACAAGAAACAAGGAGGTATTAGGATATGCATCGACTTGAGGAAGTTGAACAATGCATGCCTACACAACCCATTCCCTACATCGTTCATGGATGAAGTGTTATAGAATGTGGGAGGACATGAAGCTTACCCATTCACTGATGGATTCTCAGGCTACCATCATATTAATACAACACAGGAGGACATATACAAGACCATGTTTGTGATAGAATGGGGATCTTATCAGTACACAGTCATGTCGTTTGGACTGAAGAATGCACCAACAATATTCTCTAGAGTGGTCATCGTAGCATTTAAAGAATTCATTCATCAATTTCTGGAAGTATACATGGATGATTGGACAGTCTATAGTTTATTGAAAAACCATGTGGAAGTTTTACGGATGATGTTAGAAAGATGTAGACAGTGCCAGATATCACTAAATATAAAGAAATGCATATTTGGAACATCGTTTGGGATACTATTAGGTCATATAGTATGCAAACAAGGTCTATTAGTAGATCCAGCAAAGATCGCAGTCATTGTTAACTTGCCAACACCAAAACAAATCTATCAGCTAAGAGCAACCTCACAACACACAAGATACTATAGGAAATTTATCAAAGGATATGCATAGATCACTGCACCAATGGAAAAGCTGTTAAGGAAGGATACGAAATTTTAGTGGAACGACGAGTGTCAACATGGTTTGGATACCTTGAAGGAGAAGATGGTTACCGCGTCAATATTAGTATTTCTAGACTGGGAGAAGACATTCCTCATGCATGTAGATGCATCAGTGATAGCACTTATATATATCTTGGTGCAGCTAGGAGCAGGAGACTTGGATCACCTGATAGAATTTGCAAGCAAAAATTTATCCGACTCAGAACATAACTATAACACTACAGAAAGAGAAGGCCTAGCCATGGTCTATGCAGTGCATAAGTTCAGGCATTACTTATTGGGAAAACACTTTAATATGTTCATGGATCACTCAGCCTTGAAATACCTGGTCAATGAGACAGTGTTGTGGGGGGGATAATATGTCGATGGTTACTACTATTCCAGGAATTTGACTTTGAAGTAATAGTTAAACCAGGAAAATTGAATGCAGGACATGACCACCTATCAAGGGTCACAAATGGAGAAGAACCTATGAATATTGAAGACAAATTTTTGTATGCACAACTATTCTCAGTATAGATTGTTGATGAATACTTTGTAGAAATCATTCAGTACTTGAGTACAGGTACTGTGCTGCAAGAATATAGCATCGTGCAGAAGAAAAACCTGGTAGTCCACGCGGCCAACTATCAACTGATTGCAGGACATTTATATAAGATGGGCGCAGATAGCATCTTGTGAAGATACATGTTAGAACACGAAATACCAAGAGTCTTAGAAGAAGCCCACAAGGGAATATCAGGAGGAAATTATGCAGTTAAATCTACCGCGCAGAAGGTATTGTGTGTAGGACTATGGTGGCCAATGATTCACAGAGACTCGAAAGAGTACTGTCAAGGATGCGATGCCTGTCAAAGGGTAGGCAAAACCACCAGAGGGGACGAGATGCCATTACAACCACAAGTGACATTACAGACATTTTACAAGTGGGAAATAGACTTTGTGGGACCAATCAACCCACCCTCAAAAAGAACAGGGGCTTGGTACATTATCATCGTGATGGAATATTTAACAAGATGGGCAGAAGTCACACTAGTAAAAGATTGCAACGCAGAAACAATAGCGCACTTTTTGTTTGAACACGTAGTCACCAGATTGGGTGCCCAAGATTTTTGATGAGCTACCAAGGCATGCACTTCATAAACAACACCATATGTGTGATTATTGAAGAGTTTGAAGTCCATCATCGGAAGAGCACACCGTATCATCCACAGGAAAATGGCACAGTGGGAGCCTTCAACAAAATTTTGGAGAACATGCTGACAAAGATCTGCAACGTCAATAGAGAATATTGGGACCTCAAAGTACCAACAATATTATGGGCATATAGGACTACATGCAAAAAGTTGACAGGGAAGACACCATTTAAACTGGTTTATGGCCAAGAAGCAGTGGTGCCATTAGTATTCTTAGTACAAATCTTGCACGTAGAATCCATCACACAAATGACAAAACGAGGCATAGTATAGGAGAGACTAAATTAGTTATTGACCATGGAGGAAGACCGAATCTTAGTAGGATTCCACCAACAAGTTAAAAAATAAAGAGACAAAGCTTTCCATGATAGACACATCAAGAATAAGACATTCAAGGAAGGAGATCTAGTACTAATGTATGACAACAAATCATTTCAGCACCTGGGAAAGATCAGAATGCATTGGTTAGGACCGTACGAGGTAAAATTTGTCATAGATGGAGGAGATGTACAATTAATAGATTTATTAGGCACAAAACTCAGAGGAATGATCAACGGGAGCCGACTGAAGTTGTACAAGGACATTCGACCATCCACCATGCAGTAAAAAAAAAAATCGAAAAAGAACAAAAAGGAAACAAAACCAAAGAGGGCGTAATGCGCCAGAGGTAAAAAGGCCACATGAGTTTAGACACACAAATTCGACAATGGACAACAGTCACATCAAAAGGGAAACAAGTGGGAAAAGGAAAGTCGACAAAATCAGTATGACAAGACAACACTAGGTGGAATTGAACGATGGAAAGGATCGATGGGACACCACATTAATTGCACCAACTGGAGTCAGCAAAGCATAAGTAATAGAAATTACAAAACTTATAGAGATTCATTGAACCCGTAGTTATGGTGCATTAAACCCATAATGGAGGAAGCGTCCTCAACAAGCCTCATGGGAAGCCAATATAACACACGAGCACATGAGAAACTAGTCTATTCGTGAAAGGAGAAAGGGCAGAAGAAGGTACAACACAAATAGCATAGACTCGGGAAGAATGTGCAGGATTTATCAACAATGAAGTGGCAGTTCAGGTAGTGGACACAGTCAAGGAGAATAATGTGCAGGCACTAACACAAGCAGTAGAGCTCAAATAAAAGTTTCAGACTATCAACAAGGAGATCGAGGAAGCTCAGAAGGATTAGGTGGCTTGGGAGGAGACACATGTCAGTGTTGGGGGCCTGTTGGAAGTAGGCCGAAGAGGAAATAAGGATGATCGTGGGGAAAGAAAGTGTGCAGAAAGTAAAGAAACAAATGGAAGGAAACGCAACATGCGCGCATGCAAGAAAGCGTGCACAAGTAAAGTGACAGCTGGATGGAGGAACAACACGCGCACATGGGAGGAAGACCTAACGTCGATAGGGTTAGGGTTTTGGTAATGAATTGTAATGGATAAAGAGCCAAAGATGTATACATATCGATATTGAGGTATTGTGGACAAGTTCTGTATTTTTGATGGATTTTGTAGTTGTTCTGATTTAATTAGTAGTTGGCTTTGCATTATCGTAGATATGTATGAGTTGATGCGATATGTAATGTTTTTGTAGGAACTATTTTGTAATTTTTTTATCTAGAGGACGTAAGAGAAGGTAGATCTTGAGGATTATATCACAGGTTGAGGATCCTGGTGCGGTTTAGTTCACCTCATATAGATATTACCCATCTGAGGATAATTGTAAGCGCGCAACGCTATAGATGCAGAACTACCATAATAAAAGAGCCGAGAGCCAAATATTTGTGAATGTAGCCTAGGAGGGGGTGAACCAAGGTAATGTATGTGTAATTTGATGAATGCATGCATATATTTATCCTCTTTTCAGTAGTTAAATGTTGTGCTTAATGAATGAATGGGTTATTATATTGCTATGAAATATGGTTGAGTTATTAAGAAAATAAGTTGTTGAAGGTAATGCACTGTCGTGAATAACAGTAGGTTACAATCACAAGTTATAGTAAATGGCTCTAAATACAGATCTCATATCTCATACTCAATCGTAGGTTGTAAACACCTGATTCTTACAGCCACCCATTAAAGATATCTCGAGTGAGACTACGTGGCACATTCTGTGTGTTGTGTTGCCTTCTGGTTTACTAGGAGGGACGATAGTTTTAGAGGCTTTGTTGGAAACCTGAAAGACATGAACCCTGGGTCAATAAGAAGCTTAGAGTAGAATAGAGGAGAGTAACCAACATATCCCAAGGCCTCAAAAATCCAATTCCTAGAGATAATTGCTAGAAAGTAACAAAGGTTAGGCCCTAGTGATTTCTCCTTTCCTTGAACAAATTGTAATAAAGTATGAAATCGGGTAAGGAAGTAGGGTTACTAGAGTGCTACAATGGTAGGGCCCTAGTATCTACTTCAAGGTAGGTTTTTTTCAAGAAATTTTAACAAGTGGAAGACTATAGAGAAAAAGATAGTAACGTATGTTTTTCTCCTAGGGTTTCAAGCAAGAAATTTCATAATCTTAGACATGAAATAAGTAAAATTAACCATAAGAATTCATTTACAATAAAGAAATGCATATTTTCCACTTACTTCACCAAGAATAATCAAGCAAAAACCCTAGTTGAATATCCTCCACATGAAAAAATTCCAAAGTACACCAAGAAATGCCTCCTCCAAGAAGTGCACACCACTAAATTTCAGCCAATAAACCTTAAAGAAGCTTGGATTTTAGACCACCACTTGTGTGATGAGAAAATGAGAGTTTCATCTCTCTATTTATACAATAATTATGACCTTTAATTAAATTTAGGTCATCAAAAGGCCGACATGGCCAAATTACATGAAAAACCCAGTTTTTACACAAATTAAAATAATTAAACCCTAAAATAATTTTTAGAGGTGACTTCATGCCCTTCTAGGGTGACCTAGAGCCTTCTAAGTGAAATTTTGGGCCTCATCTACAAAACGTTGGGCCTTCCAAGCCCATAAATGATGTCATGCATGCCAATTAGCACACAACTACCTCCAAAATGCCAATCCTGACGCTGGGTGA
Organism: Picea glauca; assembly: GCA_000966675.3. Lineage (NCBI taxonomy): Eukaryota > Viridiplantae > Streptophyta > Pinopsida > Pinales > Pinaceae > Picea > Picea glauca. The sequence goes on along the minus strand of JZKD02S1472476.1, from coordinate 26,242 downwards.
TGTCTAGGGTCACAATGGTGACGTCGTGGGCCTCCAAAGACCAACGTCGAAGTGAAAGAGAAATACCTCCCCTGGGTATATGTATTCCAAAGTGTCTTCGTTGAAACGTCCTTCATTTTCCCTGGTGCAAGTCTCTGACATATCTTTGCCCCTGGCTGGGGTCACAGCATCCATCTATGGGTTTTAAGCCCCATGAAGGTCTAAGCTAATAATATCCGCATTTGTACTTTTCCATTGAGCATGGTCCTATAGAAACAAAAAGTAATCCCTCCATGGTCTCATAAGTCACATGGATCATACCAATGTCAATCACATCCAATAATCAAATTACCCAAACATGTGCATCAAACCCTCCTTTACCCAGACAAATGATCAAAGACGTTATGCAGCTTAACAAGTCAGGTTTGGGGAGGGCCTCGGGATGTCCTATTGGGATAATCCTCCTCAAGTTTGGGGTGTTTCCCAGGTGAAGACCAATCTAGGTCATGTAATTGTGTGAAATGGTGGAGGAAGAATGTTTGGGCAAAGGGTACAGTGATAATAGGGGACTGTAGGTCTTGCTTGTGGGTGCCTCTGTAGAGAGTGAGTTGCACCTTGTCATGGATGACATTGTTTCCTATCCCATTTAAGACTTTTATTCTTTGTCTTATTTTTATTTTTATTTTTAAGGGAAAAGTTGGGGGACACTGCCCTAGCGTGGTGTCCAGTGGTGACAATGTTACCCACAAGCACTTCACGGAAATGAGAAGGATGGCTCGTGATGAGACCCCCTTTCTCTTGGTTATGCCATCAAGAGCCACTATCATGTTTTGGTGGCCATATAGATGGTAGTGTCATGCCACTACATGCCCATGGACATAATAGGTTGGCTCATGATGAGACCTCCCATCCACCAACTAGACCTTGAGTTTTATTTTATCTTACGGGTCCCCTTTTCTTATTGAGAAGCCTTTTATTTCTTTCTTGGGAATCCTTGGGCGAAGCATCTCACAGGTTTTATTTTTTCTTTTAACTCTTTCCAACTAATTTTACCCCTGGTCCTTTAGCCCCTTCTTCCCACAAGGAAAGGTACAACCCTTCCTAGTGTGGCAAACCCAATGCCCGAAACAAGGTAGGGGAAGATGAGAGGGATAATGATGAAAAATGGTAAGTAATGAAGGAATGAATGATGACCTTTCATAGACCCACCCATTGGAAACTCATCCTAAAGGGAACCAACTTATTAGGGAATTTTGTCACCCCCCAGGTATGAGCAAGTTAAAGAGCATAATTTTCAAGAAAAGGCTATGAAATAAAGGAGAGTTCAGTGAAACATATTCAAATTCTTCGAAAATTAGAGTGACACATACCATGATACCCAGAAGAATTACCTCATGGAGCAAGACCCACTACTACTTCAGGACCAGGCTGGTGGGATGGATGTTGTTGTTTCTGATAGATGGGATGCACTGAAGAAAACATGGGCCCTCCGGGGCCAAGCTCAAGTCATATGACTCTCGGTAATCCATGTCTAGGACCTATGGGCCTCGAGACATAATCTCCTTAGTTATCCCTAGGATAGCGGATAACAAGGCCAACATAAGTTCCATGAAGTTGGGAAATTGTTCAAATTTGGCAGCTCGTTATTTTGGGTCGTTTGAAATCCTACAGAGGATTGGGCTTGTAGAATATATGCTTGCATTACCTGCATCAATGTCTATTCATAATGTATTCCATGTATCATTTCTCAAAAATTATGTACCTAATGTTAATCATGTTATTGATTGGAATGTGATTTAGGTGGAGTAAGAAGGCACTTTTCAGGTGCATCCAGTGGGAATATTGAACCAAAAGATCAAGCATCTCCGGAATCAAGCCATAGATCTAGTAAATTTTCAATGGATCTGGTATGGTCCTAAGGATGAAACTTGGGAGCATGAGGATGCTATGCATGTAGAATACCCACATCTTTTTGAAGGTTTTTGAAATTTTGGTGTTAAATGTGTATATATATGCATAGAGGACAGTGCATAAATAAGGGGAGGGGAATGTAATACCCCAAGACCAAGCCCCAGTTGAAATTGTGAATATGTTTTATAGGTTGGTGAGCTAGGTTATTATAGGCCAGAAGGATTATGTGATTATTAGAACGGATTCCCTAGATGCTAAAGGCCAGTGAGCCTATTTTTTTATATGTAAACACTCACATCGTTAATAAAATTCATCATTGTGTGTAGACCAACCAAGATAAAAGAGTATGGCGGACTAAACTCCACTAGGAAGGAAAAGGGATGGATATGAGCCTAGGAAAGAGGCTAAGCTATATGGCTTATTGCCAATGGAATATTATAATATTATTCCTAAAGACTATGGTGAGGATAAGTATTTTATCATAAGTTCTTATGGGAAAGAGAATGGTTTACAAGTGGAGATAACTGAGCTTCTTGAGAGCCATGTGTCATCAAAGGGAAATTAGTTCATTTTCCACTCATTGATCCATTCAGGATTCTTCCCATTCACCATCGCATTCACAATTCTGCATTCACAAGACATTTTTCATTCACTCTATCATTTTTACCTCACGCTCTTGCATGCATTTCTAGAGTTGTGTGTGGTACCTCTCTGTCACGAGTAGCACATCTATACCCTACCCAAGTTGTATTGTTCCTCACCTGAGCATCATTTATACCATCATCTATTCCATGACCTGAATGTTGTTGTTTCCTTCACATGTGTCTTAACTAAACGTTGATGTTGTCATCATCCATTACCTGTACTTGGTTGAATTAAGCATTGGACTGAAAAAGCAGGTTGTCAAGCCCATGGGTTTGAAGCGGCAGGTTGTCAGGCCCATGGATTGAAGAGGTGAGTTGTAAAGCCTATGAGAAACTCTCTCCAGGTCAAATAATTGTTGGGAATTGATTTCTTGAGAGATCCCAACTGCAACTATAGTTCTTTGAGACTTCCTGTTTGGCTTGTTGTTGAAGCCCTGGAAGGGAAGTAGGGCAGTTGAAGAACTATTGAGTAGAGAAGGGGAACACTTCCTAGGGTGGTACAAGCATGTGGGGAATGAGAGACTATGACTTGTTAGTTGAGTGGTCACTGAATGGAGTTGTTCATGCTATTTAAGATACATCATCATAGCTAGGAATCCCTTTACCGAAGTGGATTTTAGTTCCAACTTAGGGGTGACCCGCTGCTGAGAGTTATGAGAAACGTGGTCTAAGGCTGGGAGAATCGTGGAAGTTTTACATGCAGTTGGTGGACTTCTGTCAAAGATAAGTATCAATTGTGTGTTAATTTACATGTTGTATATTTATACATGTGTTTATATTTACAGGTTTTGCGTGTGTACGTTGCATGTATATGTGTATTTTTATTTCCACATGAATCTGTGTATTTGTAGAATATATTTGTCTACTTAAAGTTATATATATGAAATTATTGTTTTTATGGAGTGGCATGGCCCGGCCTGGGTTGTTGGAATATTGCATCATCTCCAGGGATTAGCTATGCAATTATAAAGTAATGTTTCCCTTATGGTTATCAAAGTGTGGAGTGGAAGCATGGTATGAAGGGAATCACTTCAAGGGTAAATAAATGAAGGTTCACATAAGTAAGGAGTGTTGGTTGAGGAATAAAACAATATACCATGGAAATATTGCATCTAGAATGATGAAATAAAACTCCTAGCAAATGAATTACTCAAAGCTAAATGTATTAGATACTGGATGAAGTTCATGAGTAAATTAAGATAGTTGAAAGGTACCAATAGATGGATACCAATTTCTACATAGTCTTTTGCAACATTCGAGGATTTGTGACAAAAATGGGAAGGACTTTTGAGTACATTCCCAAGATATGAGTGCATTGACAGGGTACATTGGGATGTTAATCCAAAAGGATTCAAACTTGGAGAAGAAGGCATAGGTGCATCAATATGGAATGATGGAAGTTGATTATGCAAGTCAGGTTGAAGTCAGATGGGTTAGGAAAGGAGAAAGTAATGGTTCATCAAGCAAATCCAAGTGTTGATATGCCCAGTCAAGGAAAGTCTAAATCAATTTGTTTCAATATATAAATTGGCATTAAATATCCAGGGTTAATTAGAGAGCATGTCTGGAAATGTAATTTGGTCATGTAGGAGTTGGATCAGAGGGATCCAAGTAATAGTGGAATGCTGAAAATAAATATCATCATAATATATGGTTACAAGTGTGCAAAGTAGATAAGAAAGGTTGGGATGGAAAATTACTATATATAGAGAACAATCAGGAACATTGTTTTATTTTGTAAGAACACAAGAAGATTCAGGAATTCAGGAAGAATTGAAGACTTCTAGGAACAACAAAGAAAAGTGACACAGGGAGAAAGATGTTGCAATTATTGTAGCAACAATTATGTTATGGTTTGTTGGATAGTCATACATAATACATGAAATTGACATGCAAATGCATTTAGGAGCATACTAATGATGCATTATTAGTGCATACAAATATGAATTGAAGAATGACAATTTGTTAATATACATATATAACATAATAAGATTAGGATTAGTCTATTGTTGAATATATATTAATATGAAAGATGCTAATGGTGGTTGTTGTACCAGGAAAGGGATAATTCTCGCATGTATGCAAGTGTTGCTACTAATGTTGCTACATATATAAGTAAGCAACATAAAGATGAAGAGTGGATTATAAGTCTTATAATAGAAGCATGGGAGCTTCTATTGTTATCAGTTATCCAGGTAGCATTAAATTCATTTAATGGCAGCTATGAAGGCATGAGTTTTATGTACTCTTATTGCATAATTGATGAAGGGAATTTAGGTAAGAATTTCATCATCTAGTTTTATTTTATAAAATCACATTATTGTATTAGTTGAATGTATTGATGTGAATAAAATACCATTGGGTGTAGTAAAGGTTGGAGGCATGTAATAATTATAAAATCCTTTTAGCTTTTGAATTCATACACTAACATAGTGGCATGCCATGTTAATTGGTTATGAGCTAATAACCAACGCAATAAAAGGTATGAACCTGTTATAGGAATGGATGCCAGAAAATCTAGTGATGTATGAGACCATGACATGGTTGGTTATGGAAAGGTATGGTTATGGAAAGAATATGTACCACACAAGTATCCAATGAACTTCCTACTTCTAAATAATATTTGGAATGCAACCTTTTTTCTAACACTAATGAACACCATAGAATTATATTCTTGGTGTAGTTTTCGGGTCAAAAAGGAAGGCATCTGTTAAGAACCTAAACCACATATACAAATATAATCACCACAAATACTGAATACACAATAGATCCATAAGCAAGATAGAAGAAACCACACTTTATTATTACCAAACCCTTGAGGTAGGGAAACACCATACAATGG
>JZKD02S1472465.1:0-10829 GCA_000966675.3 Picea glauca | reverse complement strand
TTGTTTTATTTTATTGCTCCGCGGTCCTGTTTTTCTAACAGGGGTAACCCCATATAAGCTTCAAAGCACAGTTCAGGGAACTGTGTGGTAGCTTGGTTGTTGTAGTTGACGAACTGTAGGTTGGGACCCCTTCCTAGGAGATAGTCCCAAGCATGTAATTCTACTGGAATTCAATTATTGGTCATTGAGCTTCCTTTGTGGCCTGGAGCCAAGCGGGTGCCTCTTTCCTGTTAGAAGTAGCCATTGTTCTGGGGAATCCTTGTTTTACTAGGAATTTCTAACACCGCTCACTCTTCCGGTCAAACTATTACCTTGCCACTTGTCTGCAACTTGCTACTGAAACTCTCTATATGTAGTGGTCAAAATATTTGAAAAGTAATTGGAAAATGGCCATGGGGGGTAGAAATATTCATGGTTTGGTTTTCCCATGTGACCATTTGCTCTAATAGGTATGATCTCAGGCCTACTAGGTATACATGTTGTGATGATTGTTCTTGATTTCCTTGGCATATGAATATGTTGGGGCCTTGATCGTACTATACCAATATTGTACCATTGATGTACCTATTGGAACGTGTTGCCATAATTATTCACATACCTCATACCTATGTGACCTCTCTTAATCTAATTGCTTGACCCCTTATTGCTTTATAACATCGTCATTCACTCGTGAGAGCCCATTGTCATGTCTTGTAGGTTGTACATTTGTAATTACTTTGCACAATTGGTCAACTATTCTAAATCTTTGTATGTAGCACTATGTCATGTCATCCAGATTACCTACTCCTATCTTGTCCTACCAATGAATGTCTAATTATACTTAGCTTTATACCTACCTACATAAATCCTACTCTATGATAACTCATAAACTATTGTTCAATTAGGGCACACTCAACCCCTGTGAGCCATAATATGCCTTCAGTTGGTTGTTGTTGATCAATCCTTTGAAGGGCTGACCCTATAGTGTTGCCAACTTTGTTGTACCTCCTTCATTGTTGTATACCAATCTAAAGGGTCCCAACCAGTGCATGCACAATTTTCCAGGGTGCTTTAGAAACTTGTTGTCGTATAATAATACCAAGGAGTTGGCTTGTAAAATCTTGTGCCAAATGTTGCAGTCATGCCAAGCCTTTTGTCTTTGCTTCTTGACCAATTAATTTTGAGCCACAATGAGTTGGTCTTCTTCAAGTTCCATTAGCTCATCCAATCACTTCTAAAGGGATTGTTCATCCAACATCTGTGTCACAAGAGCAAGTCGCGGACTTGGTACCACAAATTCTAAGTGCATCACAGCTTCCTTACCATAGACCAACCTAAAAGGTGTATGCTTAGTCAATCATTAACAGGTTCTTATATATGCCCATAGTGTTTGTTGCAATCTGTTGATCTCAGTCATCACATTGCACATTACAAACCTTAGTCAGCACATGCTCTAATGTCTTGTTGAAGGATTCAACTGTGTTATTGGCTTGTGGGTGATATGGTGTACTCTTTTGGTGATGGATCATGAATTCTTGAGTGAGCGCACATATGGTGTCATTTAGAAAATGCATGCCCTGATTTCTCATTAACACTTTTGGGCAGCCAAACCTTGTGATCGCATTCTCAAATATGTAGCACACAACCGTCTCTACAATACAATCTTTCACTAACACGGATTTGGACCAATGTGTAAAGTATTATGTGGTGGTAATAATGTATTGTGCGCCATTTCTACCTGTAGGGGAATGATGGGTCCCATGAAATCAATAGTCCATTTGTCAAATGGACCTAGCTTTGTAACTAGGAAAAACACTAATTCATCTCTTATGCAAGGTTTCCCTGTCCTTTGGAAAACATCACAATGCTTGCAATATCCCTTGACATCTTCAAATAATGACAACCACCATAACCCTTCATGTAGCACTTTTTGTGCCATGGCCTTACCGACGTTGTGTCCTCTTGTAATACCTTCATATGCCTCGTAGATGACCATGTCATGCTCATGTTCTATCACACATGTTGTTGGGCCTAAGATATGATCAATTTTATGACATTAATTAGATCCTTTTTGCCGAATGTGTATATGCATTTTCATGTTTTGAAGAAGCTTTTTGAAGAATTTTGTGCCAAAACGCTATGATCTACACCAGGTATGCATAATTCGTGTTTTATGTCGATCTTGAGTATAATTCATTATGTTTTTATGTTTCCAAGAATCTAATTCACATTTTTTGGTGTTACAAGGCAAAATCGCATCATGTTTCTGCTTCCGGTACTCCATTCGGCACTATTACAGGCAACTAACTTAAATATTAAATTGTGGGAGCATGAAGTGGAATCTAAAAAATCCAGCACATGGGTTTTGTGCATAATATGCCCAATTGGGTTTTGTGCATAATATGCAATTTCTTGCTTAGATTTAGGTTGCAATTTCAAGTTGTAGTTAATGATTGAATTTAGTATAGTATAAAGTTTTCTTATATTAGTATAGAATGCATTTGAATTTCATAGATTAAGAAACAGTTCCTTGCTTTCATAGAGTAGAAGATATCTTTCTTGCTTTCATAGCTTAGGAGATAGTTTTATTGTTGTTGTAGGATAGATAGTCTTTGCTTTGATAGATTAGATAGTAGCTTGCTTATCATAGGTTCAAGACTAGTTGTTAANCAGGGGTGTTTACTCAACCATCCTATTAGGTTCCATGTGCATCATCCCCTTTTCTATGAACAATATCTGGATCCACAGAGGAATTTCTTTTAACAATATTCTTCTAGGGCCAGTTGCAATTTTCTTTCGACATTGCTGAAGGATTTGTTGTACTTGATAGCAAACTTGACGATGTATCCTTTCTTTAACTTGATGATGTATCTTTCGTGTAGATCGGTGTATATGTACCTTTGTTTCCATCAATCAAGGTTGATATACATGTTTTTGGTCTCTTGTTGTGTGAACTAGTCTTTCTTCTTAGAGATCCATTATTGTATCTCCTCCTTTGAGGGTCTCCATTTCATGTTCTTCCTTCAACACGTAGCACAAAAATTTCAGCTCTCAACAACATAACTAATTGTTGGCTTGTTCGAGGGGTTTCAGGCTTAGGGTTCATAATGCTTGACCAAAAAATACCCCATAGGCACTGGCATATTCAATCTTGAAGGATTGAAGAAGGTCTCACATGAGACACCATGAGAATCAAATATACCATAGGTTTTATGCAAGATGCGAAGGAATAGAACATACAAGAAACATTCATCGTATAAACATGCATTCATTCATTATCACCATAAGAGTACCATGCAAAATACTACATAACAAACCTACATTCAAACCAAATTATACAAGAGATAGAGACAAAATATGCTTCATTCTTACTTTATTAATCTTAACAACATTTAGATACAATTACTATAGAGAGGGTCGAAGCCTGTGTACAGTGCATTCATCATGAACATAGAGCATATATAGTCACTCAGATCTAGAGTGGTGGAATAAAGTTTTGTTCAATAAATACTTCTCTAGAATTTGAAAAATACGCATGGCCCTTAGAAAACAATGAAGGCTCTCATATATGGAAGTTGCTTAAAGTTGTAACTCTCATTATTCAATCCAAGTTTACTTGTATTCTAGGTAATGGAAAAGCAGTTCATACTTGGAAAAATGGGATTATGGGAAATCAACCTTTAGAGAAAAATCACGATCTTCTTCCCTTGAAAGTTTTCATGGACAATCAAAATTTCTCCACACTTTGGGATATTTCAGCCTGGTCCACTAGAACAGGTCATTGGTTGGGATGGACAATAGAAGATCCTCCTACTCATTTAACTATGATCTTTTTATTTACTTAAAGGTTGTGCTCCATGGGATATGTCCACTCAGGAGCACAAGGAATGGGGGGGCTTAGAGTATAGAGTCGATGATGGATATCTTTGTTGGACTATGTTGGGTTAATCTTGACTAGTTCATAGAGTTGATTCAGTTATTGTTGGGTTTATCGTTAGTGGTTTACAAGTCCATGGGATTGGGTATCCCATGGTATTTGATGCAATGCACCCAAACACCCCTATGCCTGCTCAAATGGCAGGGCACTAGAATTTTTCACAATTTCCCCATGAAAACACCCATAAATTCTTAGCTCTGACACCATTCACTTAACCGGCTGGTATTCAAACTAGCCAACCTTCCTTAAGGTTCCTATCCAGACCTCTATCTAGACCTATGATTCCAACTTCATTAATATGCCCTACATATGCAACAATTATGCATCTCTAACAACATATATTCCATGCGTAATTATAATAATTATAGCATAATATAATTATATGTAAACAAACACATTATTCGGTAGAATAATACACATAAAAGAGCACTTATTTTTATTGAAAATCACCAACTGGATGAAAACCTTAGACGTTCCTTCCAACTATAGACTTTATTTTCCATTCACTTTCAACAGTAGGTCACTCCTAAGCTGGGGATATGACTCCACCAAGACAAAGGTACTCTCACCAATCCCACTAAGGTCATACAACACTCAACAAAACAAGACAAGGCCAATGGCACCAACTCTAGTAGTAGTTCCACCTCACGGCCTCTCATTCCCCACAACCTATCCCACCCAAGGAAGGGTACCCCTTCACTACTCCACAATCCTTCAACTATCTCACTTCCCTTCGAGGGCTTCAACAAGAGGTCGACTAGGAATTATCAGAGCTCTATGACACTTTGAACACAAGGTTGCTCTCAAAGAGGTATGCCACCCACTAGGCCAACACACATGTGTAAATGTGTTGAACCTGCATAGAATAGATCTAGCTAGAAAATACCACACACATTTGCAGAGAGAAATTGAGAAAGAAGAAGAAAGAGAGAAAGAATGGAAGAACTCTCATTAACCGTACTCCACACTCAAAGAGTGAATAATTTACAATATATATAGGCTACATGAGTAATTAATGCGCCATAGTAGTGATCTAGAGAGATCTAGACACTCACTGACAAACATTGGAGTGANGGTGTTTACTCAACCATACTATTAGGTTCCATATGCATCATCCCCTTTTCTATGAACAATATCTGGATCCACAGAGGAATTTCTTCCAACAATATTCTTCTAGGGCCAGTTGCAATTTTCTTTCGACATTGCTGAAGGATTTGTTGTACTTGATAGAAAACTTGACGATGTATCCTTTCTTTAACTCGATGATGTATCCTTCGTGTAGATCAGTGTATATGTACCTTTGTTTCCATCAATCAAGGTTGATATACATGTTTTTGGTCTCTTGTCGTGTGAACTAGTCTTTCTTCTTAGAGATCCATTATTGTATCTCCTCCTTTGAGGGTCTCCATTTCATGTTCTTCCTTCAACACGTAGCACAAAAATTTCAGGTCTCAACAACATAACCAATTGTTGGCTTGTTCGAGGGGTTTCAGGCCTAGGGTTCATAATGCTTGACCAAAAAATACCCCATAGGCACTGGCATATTCAATCTTGAAGGATTGAAGAAGGTCTCACATGAGACACCATGAGAATCAAATATACCATAGGTTTTATGCAAGATGCGAAGGAATAGAACATACAAGAAACATTCATCGTATAAACATGCATTCATTCATTATCACCATAAGAGTACCATGCAAAATACTACATAACAAACCTACATTCAAACCAAATTATACAAGAGATAGAGACAAAATATGTTTCATTCTTACTTTATTAATCTTAACAACATTTAGATACAATTACTATAGAGAGGGTCGAAGCCTGTGTAGAGTGCATTCATCATGAACATAGAGCATATATAGTCACTCAGATCTAATTTCCCTCTCGTGTTGTTCTCTAAACATAATAAGAAGTTCTATAATGCATCATTGGAGCTCTAATTCATTTATAACTCTCCTAAAATAATCTTTCTTTAGTTAACCAAAACCAAACCCCCTACATATCTACATGCATCCCCCTTAAGTGGCTATTGGATCATGGCCATCATAACAAAATTACCAACTCACCCTCAACCTCAACCATGATCAATCGGGTTGTTACAAAAATGGTTACATTGATTACTGAAGATCACCAAGGATTCAACATACATGTAATCTCTTCAAGTCCTTGTGTGTAGTAGAAAACAGGTTGGCATGCACAGTAGATAATTGGTGCAGGTGTTGAAACTCAGTGCCACACGGTGCATCTTTTTATGCGCGTGTAGTGCTCGCTTATGGCAAGCACATAGTCTACAAAACCTTAGGGTTTCAACAATTAGCTTGGGGATCAAGGCTCCCTCTCTCATGAATTTAGCACTTGGATCCCAAATCATCTGGCGAATGATTTCAAGAAAGATGGAGTGGTGGAATAAAGTTTTGTTCAATAAATACTTCTCTAGAATTTGAAAAATATGCATGGCCCTTAGAAAACAATGAAGGCTCTCATATATGGAAGTTGCTTAAAGTTGTAACTCTCATTATTCAATCCAAGTTTACTTGTATTCTAGGTAATGGAAAAGCAGTTCATACTTGGAAAAATGGGATTATGGGAAATCAACCTTTAGAGAAAAATCACGATCTTCTTCCCTTGAAAGTTTTCATGGACAATCAAAATTTCTCCACACTTTGGGATATTTCAGCCTGGTCCACTAGAACAGGTCATTGGTTGGGATGGACAATAGAAGATCCTCCTACTCATTTAACTATGATCTTTTTATTTACTTAAAGGTTGTGCTCCATGGGATATGTCCACTCAGGAGCACAAGGAATGGGGGGGCTTATAGTATAGAGTCGATGATGGATATCTTTGTTGGACTATGTTGGGTTAATCTTGACTAGTTCATAGAGTTGATTCGGTTATTGTTGGGTTTATCGTTAGTGGTTTACAAGTCCATGGGATTGGGTATCCCATGGTATTTGATGCAATGCACCCAAACACCCCTATGCCTGCTCGAATGGCAGGGCACTAGAATTTTTCACAATTTCCCCATGAAAACACCCATAAATTCTTAGCTCTGACACCATTCACTTAACCGGCTAGTATTCAAACTAGCCAACCTTCCTTAAGGTTCCTATCTAGACCTCTATCTAGACCTATGATTCCAACTTCATTAATATGCCCTACATATGCAACAATTATGCATTTCTAACAACATATATTCCATGCGTAATTATAATAATTATAGCATAATATAATTATATGTAAACAAACACATTATTCGGCAGAATAATACACATAACAGAGCACTTATTTTTATTGAAAATCATCAACTGGATGAAAACCTTAGACGTTCCTTCCAACTATAGACTTTATTTTCCATTCACTTTCAACAATAGGTCACTCCTAAGCTGGGGATATGACTCCACCAGGACAAAGGTACTCTCACCAATCCCACTAAGGTCATACAACACTCAACAAAACAAGACAAGGCCAATGGCACCAACTCTAGTAGTAGTTCCACCTCACGGCCTCTCATTCCCCACAACCTATCCCACCCAAGGAAGGGTACCCCTTCACTACTCCACAATCCTTCAACTATCTCACTTCCCTTCGAGGGCTTCAACAAGAGGTCGACTAGGAATTATCAGAGCTCTATGACACTTTGAACACAAGGTTGCTCTCAAAGAGGTATGCCACCCACTAGGCCAACACACATGTGTAAATGTGTTGAACCTGCATAGAATAGATCTAGCTAGAAAATACCACACACATTTGCAGAGAGAAATTGAGAAAGAAGAAGAAAGAGAGAAAGAATGGAAGAATTCTCATTAACCATACTCCACACTCAAAGAGTGAATAATTTACAATATATATAGGCTACATGAGTAATTAATGCGCCATAGTAGTGATCTAGAGAGATCTAGACACTCACTGACAAACATTGGAGTGAAATTCTACCTAGTCCTAGTTAACGAATCCATGCAATCATTAGTTAACTAAGACACTTGTGGAAGTGAGAGAGACACATGCAACTGTTGGTGATAAAACTGAGGTTTCCATGCATGAGTGACTTCCACTAGTCTAACTAAGTGTAACTGACTCTGAACTGAAGAGGAATGCCCTATTTTGTAGGGGAATATTCTCTAGAGAAAATATTCTCATCTAAGGAATTGTTCTCGGCATTGGACTATCAAACTTAGGAAAACAATTATAGGTGAGTGTGTAATATCTCCAACAATAGGGAAACCTATTCCCATTAATTATATCACACAAAGAGAATTCTCCAAGGGCCTAATAACCTACTTCTTCAACCCAAACCACCAAAGATTTATAGGGTAACAATAGCTCCATGACTCACACTCTCCAGGAAATCGTCAGAATCATGGAATGGAAGAATGGGATCAGAATGGGATGATTGTCCACTAAAACCCAACATTATATTTATGTGTTCCTATCTTGACACTTGGCACTCAAGGAACTACCTTTTACTCCACTTGGTGATTCATTCCCCTCACTTAGGAACTTAGGACAAAATTATATCATAAGACATAGGAATTTAGTTACAATATTCCCTTTGCTTAAGCCCCCTTTGACTTAGCCCCTTTTCTTAAGCCCTTATCCCCCTTTCCCTTTGGCCCAAAAACATCATGTCTCACCATCCTATAAAACATATGTACAATTACAACTTAGGGTTAAATTTTGGGGTATTACATTCCCTTCCCCCTTATTTATGCATTGTCCTCAGTGCATTAGATGCCATGTACATTGTAAATTTCTTCAAAAAGCTCCAAAAATATGTAGGTACTCTTCTCACATGGCATCCTCATGCTCCAAAATATGTTATGACCCAAGGGGGGCATATATATGTATAAATGTATATGATATGACCCCAAGGGGGGGCATATATGGGCCTAATTGTACATGTAATGTGTAAATACATATGTAATAGGGTCGGCCTAGTGATAAAGGTTCCTCATGTGCAAGTGTGAATAGCTATATATAAGAGATCATGTATTCATTATTGAGAGGTGAATTGTGAAGTATGAAGGGTGTTGGGTTATTTGGAGGTGGTTCCACTATTCTTTAAGGAGTTATTGTGTAATTTATCTATATTGGAGTTGTGCTCCACGTTGACATTTGTACATGGTGTGTACTTCTGTTATTTTATGATATTTTGAGTATTTGGATCCTAACATTTGGTATCAGAGCTCAAGGTCTTCGGGTTTTGCTGCTACATCTGTGACACACTGTAATTTTCGTTATAAATTTTTTCTACGATGTTTCAGAAGGAACCCCTTGGAGCATATTTAGTAGACGGATCTAGGAACGTGGGGTTAAAATTTCAGCTCTTGAGACCTTATATGTTTGGAGATATAACCTGTGTAAGATAGGGTTTGGGAATCATTTTGAATTTAGTCATCTCAGAATTTTCACTATAAAACTTTTTATGTAATGTTTCAAACCTTGAAATATAGAGGATACTCACATAAATTATCAAGGTATCTGTGATAAAAATTTCAACTTCTGGGTCATCCTATTTTTGTAGATACACCATGTGCAAGATAGGGTAGCTGACTAGTCCTATTGACTAGTCTCAAACAGATGTTCCAAGTAAAAAGGCCATAACTTCTTCATAGAGAATCAAAATTGAGTGAGACTAGTTGCATTGAATAGTGGACAAGACATAATATTTTGGGTACAAATTTCATAATTTTGTATCAATTATTGTGCACGTGGAACGCTATAAAAGTGCTCTCTCCTGAAAAGGCCAAAAATCAGCAAGGTGTGGGGAAGTTATCATAACTTCCACTTGGCACATCCAATTTTGGTTAGACATGTGGAATTGCATAGAATAAATTTCATAGTACTAAAGGTCTCCATTTTAGACTAATAAGGGCCTAAATTTCAGAGATACATCATAAGTAAGGTCGGTCAGGAAGACAGACTCCAAATTAGGGTTTCAAAGGTATGTTCACTTAAAACTATCATAATTGTTGATTGGAATGTTTGATTGAGCTGATTCAAAATCCATTGGAAAGATAACAAATATAAGAGAATATTGGACCAAGTATTAAAACTTTTTAGATATTTATCCTTAATATATTGAGGTTTTTATTTGAGGGTTGGGATTAGACCTCAATTAAGAATCAATGGAAATACCTAAATTTATAGGAGATGAAGATAAAGATGAAATCAATCCTATGGAATGGTTGAGGTTGGTAAAAGAATGTAATAGGAATCCTATGAAGGCAAGAGATTATTTTTTTGATGAAGCTTGGAAGTGGCGGATGAGTGTTGATCAAAATACTAGATGGCACTGCACATGGGAAGAATTTGAAAAACTCTTCTCAAATAAATGGATTAGGGATACAAAAATGGAGGAAATGTATAGAATTCAAGATGAATTAAAAGAAGCAAAGGAAGAGATTAAGAAGAAGGGTGAGGATATATCTAAGATAATATTCCTTAATGATTCACTCATTAAGGAGGTTAAGAACCTAAAGAAAGAAAATACTAGCAAAGGCAAGTGGGAAAAAGATGAATCAAGAGAAGATTTGAAAAAGAAAGATGAAGAGATATGTAGATTACGAAACCATAATAAAAAACTGTTGGATGAGGTTAAGATATTGAAATAAGAAAAGAAGAATTGTCTAAATAAAGAAGAAAGAAGAATATTGCCTGAAGAATCTACCAAAAGGCTACAAGAGGAAATTTGCAAGAAGGTTGAGGAATCCTTAAACACGGATGAGGTAAAGTCAGAATTGAAAGCCATAATTGAAGAAGGACGTCATAATTTGTTAGATGGGATCACATTGTAGCTTCAAAAGGAGAAATAAGACAAGATTCAAGAATGTCAATAGAAGATACTTGAAGAAGTTGAACTCCATCTAGAGGATGTACATGCCAAATATGATGGTATTATCTCGAAGGC
>JZKD02S1472443.1:0-10829 GCA_000966675.3 Picea glauca | reverse complement strand
TGTGTGTGTATATACATATATATAAAAGCTTGTGGCTCACTGCTTAATTCTCAACAGTCATTAAGGTTGTGACTTTGTTTTCCTAACAGATTCTTCACAAAGTTCCTCTATAGAGAACTCCTTCATCATGCAACTTCCTTATTGCAGATCCATAACTATTTGTGATGGTCTCAACCTTGATTTAGCTTCAATAGTTTACCAAATATCCCATAAGGAATATAAACATGCATTTTTGTCATGTACCTAAATTATGTATCCATACATATTCTGGTTTTGTTAACTTACATACATGATGTACTTAACCATATTCATGATCCTAAACCTTCCTGTAGTGGTCATAGGTATGTTTCACAACCCACCTACATCTCTACTTTTAAGATCAGTCAACTTAGGATTGTTCATAATACTTCTCATGTGATTCTCAAAGGCATAACCATTTGCCTCGTATTATGACAATAGAGCATATTTGCTCATTTACCCTTATATATAATTATATTAGTATTCCCTGAGGAAAGAGAATACATTCCCCTCACGCTATTATTTGGAACAAAACTTTCATGACTCTTCAGAATGGAGTCCAAAATGCATCCATAGTATTCATTTAATCTGGACAAGAGAAATTATTGCTTTATATTTCACTCGTCGGGGAAACCATATGGTGCCTACAACTATACTCTTTCATCATACATGTGCATCACTTTCACATTTAATATAATTCATACCTAACCGGTATTTATATCAGGCTACATATTAAGAAGCTTCACAATGCATTAAACCAATTCACTCAACCACAATTAAACACAGATAATTATTCATCATTCTAGCTTACTGCTTACACATTTTCCATTTCATTCACATACACAGACATATCAGGCTTCTATATCCTTTTCCCAAGGATCTTCCAAGCATCCTTATTGTTACAGGAAAATCCCCCTGCAGACATGCAGATTCCCTCTTGAACCCTAAATCTCTAAGATCAAGACAGAAAATTGCTAACTTTGGTCACTAGCATCCTTTTAAACCTAGATAAGCTAATCTATAGAGAAGAGGACGAACATGTACCTTTTTACGATGTTTTTCCTTGCCCAGTCCAAGTTGAGATCTGATCCCCAAGATCTTCAATAAGTCTTGCAATCCAATCAAAGTCAAATCATTCTTCCTATTCTTCTACGATTAGTTTGAAACTAGATCTATCCATTAAAGACAAGTTCATGTAGGTATATACAATCTTGAGATAAACATGCCAAGCACATGTATTAATGAGAACTCGATAGAAATACTTACAGACCTTTGATGAAGTTGCAACAACCTCTCCAAGCTCTCCTTATCCAACCCCTTTCTTAAATGATCCACAAACAAAATGACTATGCTTCACTAATTATCTCCCTTATGATATCATAAGTTTGATTCCTTCAATGTCTCCCTTCCTTATGAGATCATAAGTTAGGTATTTCTCCAATTCTCCATCTCTCCTTCACCATGAGAAGGCCTCCTTATATAAGCTTAAAAATGCCTAACCACCTTAGATATTCTTAGGATAGGTTGAGGATATTTCTCCATTAGTTTTGGATCCTCCCTAATATCCAACCTTGACCTCATATTCAAATCCAATCAACTCCAGAGATGAGGGGGCATTCTCCCTTATTTTTCTCAACAACCCAAGATTTCCTCAAAAAATCCTAGCACTCCCCTAGAAGGGTGCATAGAGTGCTGGAACGCTCCACCAAATAAGTTCAAGGAGTGTTGGGACTCCCTAACAGTGGGTAGGGGAGTGTTGGCCTTCAAAATTCATTTTTAAGTGGGTTTTTTCATGGAAAAAGATTTGTACTCTTCATCGAATGATTTCTTCTTCTTTAACCAATCTCTAAGAGTGTCTTCAAGTGTTCCTTGTGATTTCATTCAAGACACGACGTGGGAAAGATGACTATATGATTTCTGCGACACTTGAAACACTTGTGACCAAAATGCAACACTTGCAACACTTGTAATGACAGCAATAAGTCATCATTGAAATGAGTAATTTTGATGTGTAACAGATTTCCCCCCAAAGTGCGAAATTAGAAGACAAAAAATGATGACTGAAGTACTTTTTAGACTTTTTCGAGCAAGGGTATGGACACAGAGAACCTAGTAGAAGCTTCACACAATCATCAAACAAATATTATGACATGTTTCAAACCCAAGGCAGGCATACCTATGCTTGGGTGATAAAGACTTGCAAGGTATGATCGCCATAAGATACACTGCAGATCCATAATTATATTAACAAAGAGTATAGCCACCAAAGATACAATGTAGATCTATACTTCCATGACATGAATTGATCATGGCCACGAAAAATACACAGTGGATCTACGAAATGACAAGACATAGCCACATACCAATACAAAGTGGATCTATGTAATAGTGTATGAGTCAATATTCACGAGAAACTTCATCGCAACCTGGTTAAAGTACATATTAGAGTAATTACTCAACCCAGGTTCTTCTTACCGATCCTGATGTAGTACGAATCTTACCATGTGAATAGATGTCCTGATGTCTAACATGGTAGAAAACACTTGATTATCGGTCAATGAGGTAAACCATTAACAAGTGTGAGGAAAAACCATTGATGTCAATGATTCCCAAGGTACCCTAGTACATTCCAGTGAATGTGAATAGATGATATGAGTTCAAACATCCATGGAATCATCTGATCATAGGTCAATGATGTAAACCCACTGTTGGAAGTTGGAAGTGAGGAGGCCTTCCATTGAGGCATGCAAGACCCAAGGTACTAACTGGTTTCTAAGTCTAGTTCCCGGATAATGTGTTGAAGACGATAGGAACATACTCGTCGTAGAAAGGCCTTGATTTATCCCCCATCAATGCCATAAAATTGACACAGATATGTAAATTGGTAGATCAAATGACTATGGACTGACATAGGTATTGAAATAAGATATTTGTGATGGCTGACTCTCAAGGCAAATACTTCCCTTCAACATTGAGGAACAACAAAAGAAACATGACATGGACCAAAACATGATGATGCAGTGGATACTTTGACTTTCGTCAGGTGACACAAAGGAGCAAAGAAACTCAAAGGATTGGTTCAGTGCATAGGTTCAGTGGATTAAAATGTATGCAAAGACAAAGTGTCATGTTCAAGCGCAACTGTAAGAGTGACTGGTGATGTTTTAAAAATCTTCTTGGCTTCCTTCCTTCAATTTTTTCCCCCGTCTAGATAGACAAGTACCTCTTTTTATTTTAACAAGCTCGATGAGGATAACACATGATCAATATAACTCGCCTTCGGTAAGTCCCTCTTCCTTTGTTTAACGAACTGGAAGAAGTAAAGATCTGGTCCTGTATGGGCCCTTCAATGTATAGTTTAGCGAGTCCAGAGAAGGAAAAATCGGTGGTTTTTCATGTTTAGAGAGTCTGAAAAGAACATAAAGATGATTTCAGTGTTGTCCTTTTTCGTAATTTTAGTCTCGCGAGGCTGAAAAAGAGAGAAATTAGCACTCGAAAGACGCCCTTTCAAATCCTTTAATGAGTGGGAAAGGAAGCAAGATCACTCGACAATATTTTCATGTTTAGAGAGTCTAAAAATAGCTTAAAGACGCTCCGGGGGGTTCTTTTTTCATGTATCCATGCGAGTCCAAAAATGATATAAAAGTTACCTTGGTTACATTATCATGTTTTTTTACAAGCACAAGAAAGAACAAACACTAAGCTCAGTATTGGTTTCATTTTGAAACAATCTTAAAACAAAATTAAACTATGCTTGTAAATTTCCAATGTAATTTCCAAAGGTTGGGATACCCATGGATGGTTGGTACTCTACCCCCAGCTTGAAAATATAGTGGCATAATTCCATAAAGATAATCAAAGGTTGGAGACATTCTCCCCAAGCTTCAAATCATTCACTGACTTTGAGGTTGTCACCAATTTCTGTACTAGATGGAGAAAAAGGATACAAGTGTATGAAATGAAGGTTAAAAAACGAGACCTAACGAAAGACTCGAATTGGTATGAGAGCTGATTGTTTCATTTTTTAATGAGATTGACACAGGAAAAGAACTATGCTCAAGGCTCTGGGTTCAATCCCCATATTTTTGTTTCATTTTTTAACGAGCTTGTTACAGAGAGGAAAATTATGCTCGTAGCCTCTGTTTCATTTTTTAACTATATTGCCATAGAGAAGAGAACCTATGCTCGTTTCCTCTGTTTCAGTTTTTAATGAGATTTCCATAGAGAATAGAAACTATGCTCGTAACCTCTTCTTGATCATGGTTTCCAAGAGGATAATTCTCTGGAAGGAAACCATGTCAAGGGAAAAAACTTGGTCATGGCTTCCAAGAGATCTTCACTGGATGGAAGAACAATGATATGGAAGGAACACATGTTGAGGGTCGCGTCAGGGGTAAGGAGATCATGCTCCAATAGCCCTACTAAAGATATCACCATATCAACTACCATATCTAAGTCATCGGAAGTTAAAGTCATGGGACACAATGCCACATAATTGACATGTGGAAGGGGTGATACCGACTGCATATAAGACCCGTTTAGGGAGGTCATTGGGTTGGTAATCAAGTCAGGACCAATGCATTAAAGTTGATCAATATCCACAATTCATCCACCGTGCAAGAAATATATCACACGAAAAAGAGTGGACACAATAGATTTCATGGCATAGACATAATCTCACCCAAGGAGTAAATCAAAATCCAAGGGGTCCCGGATTACCATAACATCAATAAAGACAACTTTCCCTACCAAAATTATGGGAAACTAGGGAAGGATCCCTAAAGGCTGACTGGTTCTTCTGTTAAAAGTGAACAAAGTCTGGGTAACCAGTACAAGCTGAGGCTAACCCAAATCTTGCCAAGCAATAGAGGAAAAAATACTAACAAAATAACCTTCATCTATCAACACATGAGGAACATCCTGACCAAAAACATGTACTGTAATATTGAAAGGAATGTGAGAGGGAAAATGAGGTCCATTTATCACACCCCAATCAAAAAGGATGGCCTCATTACTTGGAGGGGGTTTTGCAGGAGGAGGAATTCCCCCCAGTACGATATATTATGTATCAACGAGAAAAACGTGGGTAGAATCGGGTTTACTCTCTAGAGGGAGAGTAGGACCGACCAATGATGGGATCAGATTGACCACATGGGTTTTATCCTCCAAGGGGAGAATGGGGTCAATGGATGGAAACAGATTGACCGCTTGGGTTTCAATCTCTAATAGGAGAGTGTGATCGATTGAAGATGGGATTGGATCAACCACTTTGTCAACTGGTTCAACTAAGGACGTGACCAGATTGATGACATGATCAACCGAACTCACCGATGAAGGGATCGAAGAAACCAATTTGGCACTCATCAGAGGAGGAGTGGGATTGAACACGTTGGCACTCTTTAGATGAAGGGTGGGACTGACCAATGACGTGATTGGATCAATCACTTGTGTTTCACTTTTCATATGAAAAGTGGCGCTGATCGATGACAGAATTGGATCAACTACTTTGGTTAGTGGTTCAACCAAGGATGAAACTAGATTGACCACTTGATCAACTTTAGCACTCTTCAGATGAAGGGTGGGAATGACCAATGATGGGACTAGATCAATCACTTGGGTTTCACTTTTTAGATGAAAAGTGGGGCTGGTTGATGATGGAATTGGATCAACTACTTTGGTTAGTGGTTCAACCGAGGATGAAACTAGATTTACCACCTGATCAATTGCACTAACTGGGGATGGAACCAGATTGACCATTCCATCAACTAATAAAGGCTTGGGGGAAATTTTATAATAACCAGTTGGAAGTTCAATTTTTCCAAAAGAGAAGAAGCCTCATCCATACGAGGACAAAGGTGAGATTAATGATCACCTTCGCATAACATACAAGGAAATTTGACAGTTGTCTTCTTCTTACCAACCTTAACATCACTAGTTGATGAGGCATCACCAACATATCCAACAGGGTCCGATGATGTGGAGGAACACATTTCTAAGACCTTGGGAAGACCAGGGAAATCCCTCAGAAAGTGGTATCCCTTACAAAGACTGCAAGGAAATTTGGGTTTCAGATTCTTTGTTGGAGTCTTGTTGACCTCATCAACACTCCCAGTACAATGAACAGTAGCTAGTTGTTTGGATCCAACATTTGATATGGTTGAAGGCTTGGTACTTTTTGGGTTCTTCTTCTTCTTTTCTTTCTGTTTCTTCTTCTTCTTATCAACCTAGATACTTTCTTTAGAGCTTTCTCTGGGTGAAGAAGGAGAAAGGGAAGGAGATTTAATGGGTGAAGAAGGAGAAAATTTGATGTAATGTACTTACATCTGAAGCATTAGGTGAAGCTTAAGCACTGGGAAGATTCGAGATCACCGAAGTGGGGAACAACCAAACCGGTAATCTGATGGTGATTCCTGGAAGACTCAGTGTGGAAATGTACGAAGGACCAATGTTTCCAAATGAAGGAAAGGTGTAAGGTTCCTTGAGACAAGGGGTTCCTCCATTGGTACTCCTAGAAGTTGATGCCATTAACACTGACTCGACCTAAGGTCCACTAAGTAAAACAAACAACACATGCTATGAATCTAAGAAGCAAACAATCAAACAAAAATACCCATGATGAAACCACTAGTTGGTGATGAAATCCAACATTGGGAGATCAATATAGGAAGGGGCGAGGATAGAGTGGGTGGATCAGTTACATTGGTGACCTACTTAACAGACTTATGCATTGGTGAAAGCTTCCACACAATAATTGTGGATTTACCATCCAAGGAGCCCGAGTGATTTTGACCAACATTTGTTCCCAGTACAGTGAGACTTCCCTTCATCATCGCCTTCTGTAAGACCTTGAATATTATGGCTACTAAGGTCACCAACTCGCAGTCATCCCCTGGGTGGGTACATTCAACAATCTAGTTTGAACATATGGGCAGGATAACAAGTATGAAATCCTTCAAGAGAACTAAGGACAAGTTGACCGGTAGAACTCTAGAGGACCCCGAACAGATTCAAAATTCACAAAGCACCAAGACCAAATGAAGATAGTTGAGCCTCAACAAGAACCCCCAATATACAATCTGACTACTATTAACAATTGAACCATGGAGGGATAATCTCTGTAACTCTCCCAAACATGACCTCGTGCGTAACCCTTGTGTGAGAGGGGGATCCCAGTAAGCTTATACGAAAATTGGATTTTCTCTCCCTATCGCAAGATGCTAAGTTTGTTTGATAGCTTTGGAAAGTTATCCTTTCAACCTATTCCAAATTCCTACACCTTAAGCTAATGTAGTTTTTCTAACAAAAAATGTAAAAAACTCTGATAAATTTTACTTTAGCGCTTGATTTTAAGGTTGTTTTTTATTCAGAGGTGTATGAGAGTGAAAAATAATGATAATATGACTCAATTCCCAAAACATGCATAAGAAATGATAAGTAGTCTTTTCTTTTAATGAATCTCTACTTAAGGTAAGGAGAATGGATTTTCCTTTCACTATCAAACACTAAGATGTAATGACCTCATGCAATTGTTCTCAATCAAGAATCCAATACAATGCTAAAATGTCCAGAAATTGATTCTAATATCCAAAAACCAAACATAAAAAAATATCCTTTTTTTAATATGTGACTGATAATTAGTTTGATGTGAAGCTTCCTATGTTAATCAGACTTCAAGATATGTGATATTTAAACAATCGGAAGAAAACTCGAAATAAACAAAAAACACACCCTCGTTGTGATCAAACAAGAAATAAGAAGAAAACCAAATTCAAATAGGAGGAAATGATTGGATAAGAGACCTCAAAGATCAAAATGAAATAGTAAATAGATCTTTGAATTTCCTTACAACATCTTTCATTCAGTCAGATAAATGAGAAGAAAACAATATATTGGCTCCAAATCTCAAGGAAGAAGAGTGACTCAAAGAAAGGAAAATAGATGTCAAAAATCCAAACAAAACATCATCAATCCTTATAAATCTAATAGTTGGAGGCTAAACAAGGACACACTGAGATGGTAATAACCCTGAGCAAATGAAAAATCAAAAACTAGACTCAGAGATCAACTCCCAAAACATTTTTTAGCAGAAAAATACTAGCGCTCTGGTGTCAAGGGTACCAGAGCATTGAAACTCTCTGTGGGAGCCTACAAGGGAGTGCTAGTGCTTTGGTCATAGAGGCATGGGAGTGTTGACCTCTCAAAACTCAAAAAACTTGCCCAGAAATAAAAAAACTCAAGAAAAACTAGAAATTGAGTGTGTATGGAATGAATCCAAGAGCGAACAACACATATAAGAATTAGAAACACAACATGAATAATATCTAAAGGTGAGGAAAGGAAAAAAACATACCAAGGAAGGGAACTAAAACTAAAATATTCTCTCCCTAGTGGATTCACCAATTTTTGTTATAGGAAAATCCCCCTACGGATAGGTGAATTCCCTCTTGAACCCTAAATCTCTAAGATCAAGACAAAAAAGTGCCAACTTTTGTCACTGACATCCTTTTAAACCTATCAAAGCTAATCTATAGAGAAGAGGAAGAGTATGTACCTTTTTATGATGTTTGTCCTTGCCCAGTCCAAGTTGAGCTATGATCCCCAAGATCTTCAACAAGTCCTGCAATCCAATCAAAGACAAAGCATGATTCCTATTATGATATGATTAGTTTGAAACTAGATCTATCCATTAAATAAATTTTCATGTAGGTATACAGAACATTGAAATAAACAGGCCAAGCACATGTATTAATGAGAACTTGATAGCAATACTTATAGACCTTTGATGAAGCTACAACAACATCTCCAAGTTCTCTTTGTCCAACCCCTTGCTCAAATAATCCACAAACAAAATGACTATGATTCATTGATTATCTCCCTTATGAGATCATAATTTTTATGCCTTCAATGTCTTCCTTCCTTATGAGATCATAAGTTATGTATTTCTCCAATTCTCCATCTCCCCTTCACCATGAGAAGGCCTCCTTATATAAGCTTAAAAAGGCCTAACCACCTTAGATATTCTTTGGATAGGTTGAGGATATTTCTCCATCAGTTGTGGATCCTCTCTAAGATCCAGCCTTGACCTCAGATTCAAATCCAACCAACTCCATAGATGAGGGGGATTTTTCCCTGATTTTCCTCAACAACCCAAGATTTCCTCAAACAGCCCAGTGCTCCCCGAGAATGGGGAACAAAGTTTTGTAATGCTCCCCCAAAGGAGGGAAAGGAGCGTTGGCACTCCCTGACAGTGGGTAGGGGAGTGCTGCCCAAAATTTCCTCAAAAAATCCCAATGCTCCCCTAGAAGGATGAACAGAGTGCTGGAACGCTCCCCCAAACAAGGTCAAGGAGCATTGGCACTCCCTGACTGTGGGTAGGGGAGTGTTGGACTTCAAAATTCATTTTTAAGTGTTTTCTTTTCATGGAAAAATGTTTGTACTCTTCATCAAATGATTTATTCTTCTTTAACCAGTCTCTAAGGGTGTCTTCAAGTGTTCCTTGTGATGTCGTTCGAGACACGACATGGGAAAGATGATTGTATGATGTCTGCGACACTTGTGACACTTGTGGCCAAAATGTGACACTTGCAACACTTGTAATGACGAAAATAGGTCATCATTGAAATGAGTAATTTTGATGTGTAACACTGTTAGCATCAGAAGTCACTCCTGGATTGCTTGCAGGAGCAAAGCCTGACACCCATCAGTTTAATGTCACAATTTGTTTATAAAGGGATGATCAAATGGAAGAAAACTTAGAAGAATATCGTCTCAACTCTGAAACTAGGCCAGGCATGCATGGGCAGGTGAGGTCTTAGATAAACTCCAAACAGTGAGTTGTAATAAAGGTGAGTAGGGGGAAGACTTGTATGAGAAGAGTGCGAAGGTCTATCATAAACATCAGGTTTCTAACAGACTGGAGAAGAAAGCGTCCAAATGCAAGATCCTCTTACATTTAAACACAGAAGACTAGAGAATACAATAATGTAACAAAAAATCCTTTATCATAACATAACTGCAACAATTCATGCAAATCATTCGATCATGAACTCTCTAGTATAAGATGAAAACATAGACATAGTAAGAAAATTGTTTGTCATAAAACAAGAAATCTCAGATATGGATGGACAACCGGGAAACTAGAATGGTTGTTAAAACTTTATAGTCGGGAGCTTTGCTCTACCATCGATAGATACAAAAATGGAGAAAATGTCTACATATACTCGAAACAACAACATCAACAAAATCAAGGCATTGCATTAAAACTTTGCGTCTGCATGGCTTCTGACAATCTGCACCTGCAGTCTCTGAATGATTGTGCACTTATGGCAGATGAAATCGAACTCCAGACAGTTCCGTGGGCGAATCAATGTGTCTTTAATTCGTCACCAGACTTTCCCATTATGGCAGAGGCGATTTCTAACCACCACCAACTGCTTCAATAACTGCTTCATTGGGATTGAGGATGGCCCAACCAAATCAGCCCTTTCGTGACGTGGAAGACATTTCGCACTACAACATGGATTAGTTGAACAGCCTGATGAATAGGCGTGGAGGCCAGCGCGAAATATGGGATGCATAACGGGAGTGGTAACACCGAAATTATGAGGGTGTGAGAGAGGTTACAGGAGAAGACACATGGCATAAGACAATAAGTGAAGGGAGCAGGAAATGATATATAATAGACACACTTTAGTGGGAGGCTGACGTGGAAGAGAGTGGGACACATGGCAGGTGGTGAGTGGATGATGAGATGGGAAAGGGATCGTGCGGTTAGGTGGAGAATAGATGGCAGGATGACACAATAAAGGGGG
>JZKD02S1472432.1:0-10829 GCA_000966675.3 Picea glauca | reverse complement strand
TGTTCTTTCGTTCAGCTACACCATTTTGCTGAGGGTTGTATGGCATGGTCAACTCCCTCTTAATTCCAGAAGCTCGACAGAGTTCATCATATTTGAGGGAGTCAAATTCTTTACCATTGTCTATTCTGAAAAACTCGGATGTGTCTTCCTGTTTGATTTTCAACAAGATTCTTGAAGTCTTGAAATATTCTAAAAGATTCATCTTTAGTTTTTAAAAAATAAATCCAAGTTTTTTATGAGCAATCATCAATAAAAATAATATAATAGATACAACCATTCATAGACGGTACAGACATAGGACCACAAAGATCGGAATGGATTAAGTCCAAAATTCCATATGATTTTCTATTACTGAGAGGATAAGGTTTCTTTATGTTCTTACCAAGTGAACAACCTTTACAGACACTATTATGCTCAACAGAAAATACTGGCATACCTGTCACCACCTTTTGAAAACTTGGGAGTGCATTGTAGTTGAGGTGTCCAAGTCTCCTGTGCCAAAGCTCGCAGGGATTGATCATCTCATGAACTAGAGCTTGAACAACTTGACCTGAAAGCTTATAAAGTCCACAATCATGAGTTCCAATTGTTATAGAAGTACTTAAATCTTCATTTGAGGACCATAAAAGGGCTTTACCTTTTGAGAAAGCTATTGAATAACCTTTACTTTCTAAGACTGGAACATAAATTAAATTTTTCTTTAAACCAGGTACATAAATAATTTCATCAATGTGAAAGATATTACCTGAGAGAAACTGGAAAGAGGTAGAGCCAAAACATTTTATGTCATAGGTGTCGTCATCACCTAGCTCAAACTTTGCTTTGAATTTCGTGTCTTGATAATTTGCAAGGCTATGTTTGAAGCCGGTCATGTGTTTGGAAGCACCATTGTCTATTAGCCAAATCTCCTCTGATTTGGTGATAGTGCCAGAAAGAGTTGAGATGAGGTAGTATTCCTTCTGTGGTTCTTGCTCTTTAGTGGTATCCCTAGTTTGTCTTCTTTGAGGCTCTTCTTGGGGTTTAGCCTCTTCAGTGGCAACTGAGGCTTGAAATCTTCCTTTTCTTCTCTACTGAGAGGGAGGACTCCTGCAATATTTTGCACAATGTCTTAGCCTATTGCAGTTAAAGCATTTAACTTTAGATAAATGAGGATTGAAGTGAGAGAGATTACCTTTGGGTTTCTTACCTTTGCCTGTTGACTTCAAGACCTTCTTCCATTTCTTGGTATTTGCTGCAAGGGCATGATCTTGTAGGATAGGATAGTCATTTCTACTATTTAGTCTTCCTTCTTCTTCCAAGCAGTCATGCCACAACCTTTCAAAATTAGGTTGAGATTCTCTTCCATTCACGGATGCAAGAAAAACTCCCCATGCAGCAGGAAGTCCATCAATAGTTGTTTGAACCAGGTCATCATCATCTACAGGAACTCCTATTGTAATAAGTTGATCTCTAGTTTGAGAAACTGTGGAGAAGAAGGTGGCAAATGTATCATCCTTTCCCATTTTCAAAGTACGTAATTGTTTCTTCAAAATTCTTTTCTGAGTAGGTGTCTTCTTCTCATAGAGATTTTCTAAGGCATCAAAGCATTCTTTGGTCCTTAAATGACCAATTAAAGGAATCATGTTGTCTTTGATAGAATAAAAAATGATTCGTTTAGCCTTGGTTTGTTTCCTCTTATATGTTGCCCTAGTTGTGTTTGTAGTAGGTTCTTCGATCTCTTTAGTGATATAATCTTCTAGATCATTTTCTTCAAGTATGTTTATTATTTTGTATTTCCAGGCATTAAAGTTTGTTTCCCCTACAAGTTTGTCTTCAGCTTTGGCTGATAAGGAAGTCATGGTTGAATCTGTGCTAGATTAGATGACTGTAATATGCAAAACAACCCTAACAAAGTGGATCTGTGTAGGCTCAAGATTAGGTTCTTGAGCTTTGTTTACACCTTTATCTCTGATACCATGTTAGAATTAGGGTAAAAATGCAAAACAATAGTATCTTTTTATTTTCAATAAAAGGAACAACTAGATCTAAAGATCAATAGACTTAGAACACATTAACTAGTATTCATATCTAAGAGATCTAAAGAGAGACAACAATAAACTTAGTAAAAGTAGATCTGAAACTCGGAAACAAAACTCAGATCTAATAAACAAGAACTCCACTAATTTGACAGTGATTAGATCAGAATATGGTAAACAGTAAAAAGCATCTATAAAGTTATACACAAAACATTACTCAGTTCTGATCATAAACAATAAACTCAAAGTGTAGCTTCAGATCTAATATTTTATGCACAAATCTAAATAGATCTAATAGTGTTGAAGTTAAGACAAGATCCAGATCTGAAAATAATGAGTAAGTAGCTTACCTGGTACAACAACCTTACCTCTGAAGAAATCACAGTAACCATATGAGATGTAGAACCATTTTAGTATGCTCAAACAAAGGTTCAGTTCATAGATCCACCTTATAGGTTGGATCTCTTACCAATAGGTGAAGGATCTTTCTTGCCACCAAGGAAACAGAAACAGAAGGACTTCTAATAGTCAAACCCTCAAACTGAAAATGCTCAAATCATCCAAACCCCACACAGGAAGAAGACAATGGATAAACCCTCACTCTTGTGTCTTAAGAAGAAAAAATTCACAGTAGTAGAAGGGACTACACCCTACAGGCTCATCACAATAGTAAGGAGAAACTACGGCTCAAAAGAAAACTGACCAAAGGGGGGTTATACCTCATATACCTCACAACATATAAGAAAGAGAGGTTGAGCCACAAAAATACCCCACACAACAGTGTAAAAGGTAGCACCCTACACATACACCGAAAAAAGAAGGGGCCGCACCCTAGAGGCTTTACACAACATAGCAGAAGATGGGGGTTAATGCGTGAAAAAGGTGGAGCGAACGATAGAAGAATGAGAGAAAAAACATGAGTGAGAAGGAAGAACAAGTGAATGAGAGAATCAATGATGTGAGAAAACCCACAATAGACTAGGAATGGGCTTAAGTAATTTGGGGGAATCAAGAACCTCTTGGCCTTCCCCCAAGAATTTTACGTAACAGACTTCCTCCATTAGAAAAAAATGGTTGATTCAAAAATATAAGGTAAATTCTTATCCCCTCAAGCCCCCTCTCTTATGGAATCATATCCCCCTATAACTCTAGTCCTTGTCCATCTAGCATCCGATGATGTATTTACTATTAATAATGATCAAAACATTTCATTTCTTAGGCACACTGGCTTATTTTAATTGTTTGGGCACTCTGGCCTCTCAACAATTAAGAAATACATTATTTAATCTGGAGCTCAAAACCTTGGTTTTTACAAGAATAAGAGGTGTATGTAGATCAACCAATAGGATTTGAAGTAAAATTCCAAGAGTATATAATGTACAAGAAGAAGAAAGCCTTATATGGCTTGAATAAATCTCCAAGGCCTTGGTTCTTATTTGCTCAATAATGGGTTTAGCAGGAGTAGTAATGAAACCACTCTCTATACCAAATCTGATCAACAAGGTAAAATTCTTATAGTTTGACTTTACATTGATGATATAATATATACTAAAAATACAATGTGAGATGATTTCAAGACTGCCATCAAAAGAGAGTTTGAGATGATAGATCTTGGTCTCGTGAAGTACTTTTGGGGAACATAAATGATTTTAGGGGCTAAATTTCGCAAGTGGGTTAATTTTCCATGGTTTTTCCCAAAAAACAATTCACCAATTTCCATTTTTTCTAAAACGCATTCACCCAAATTCCATAGAATAAAATTATTTTACCTTAAAAATCGCCAAATGTTTATAGAAAATATATAAAATCCTTAGAAATTTGAATATTTTTACAAAAATATCACCAAAATTTTTACATTTTGCATATTAAGGACTAGTAATATTAGCCCAGTTTTCTACATTTTCATATAAATTTCCATCCTTAAAATCATCCCTGTTGGGGAATTGAATTTAAACAATCCGGTCACGACATTTTCTTGTGTCAATAAAAATGTTCTACAAATATATTAAAGAGGTTCAGGATGGGCAAATGCAAACCACTAGAAACACCAATTGCAATAGGAACAAGATTTACCAAGCAATATGATGGACCAACAGTTTATTCAACACTATATAATAGGTTGTAGAAAGCCTTATGTAGCTTACTACAATTAGACCCTTACTGCAATTAGATCTGATGTTATGTATGCAATTAGTTTCATTTCCATATTTATGGAGTCTTTCAAGGACTCTCACTAGAAAGATGGAAAAAAGAATTTTAAGGTACAAATAATTTTAAGGTATATTGCAGGTACAATTGATTATGGATTGTGGTACACAACTTCTGAAGAAAACATACTTCCAAGATAGACATAGTGACTTTACTAGTAGTAGTGATGATAGGAAAAACACCTCAGGATATGCTTTTCGGTTATGCACAAATTTGATCTCATGTGCTTCTAATAAAAATCCCATTGTCTCAATGTCTTATGTAGAAGACTCTTGAAAGATATTGCACATGTGGAGGAGTCAATTTCTATTTTTTGTGACGACAATTCAACAATTGCATTGTTCAAAACCCATGCGTTTCAATGGAAGAGAAAACACATTGACACTCACTATCACTTCATTTTTGTGGATGTAGAGATCAACTAGTAGATATATTCACCAAACCATTGGGGATAATGGTTTTTGAGATTTAGAGATAACATTTAGGAATTGTCAGTGCTGAAGAATGTAACAATTAAGATTAAGGGGGAGTGTTAAAGAATTCACCCTAGATAGGACAATAATTAACCAAAAAAGCATAGTTACAAACATGTTGTAGGTGGCCTATAGGACTGATCCAATAGAAGCTATCGTGGATCTTAGTAGAAATGAATTACTTTTTTGCAACATTGCTACAAAATTCACCCAACCTAACAAGATTAATATGGTTAGTGTGAATAGTTTTGTTGTGAGGGTGATGATCTCCCATTTCCTCTTTCAATTAGATTGCTCATTGAAATCCATTATTTCCATTATTGATTAAATGTTGAGGTAAAAATGAACCTACAAGTCAATCTTGTGTAACAAAAAATCTTTGATGAGAGCTTCAACATGATAACATATGCAAATCAATATGCAAATGATAGTGATAAGTAGCAACATATTTCTTTCTTGACATTATTTCTCATTTAAGGAAGCATAAATAGATCTTGGAATCCCATCATTCATTGGTTAGTTCACTAGACCATTTTTTCATTTGTTTTGTTTTCTTTAACTACCCTTTCTCCTCCCCTACGTGATAAGGTTAAATTTCCCTCCTCTAAATATAGCCTTTTTGTCCTCCCTTCAAGGAACTTGTATTTTTAAACCCCTTAGTTCTTAATTCTCTTATTTGAATGCCGTTCTCAATCTTGTGTGTAATTTATTATTAAATTATTAACTTCTCAAGAAAGGGTTTATTAATGTAATTTATAATTTGTCTTAAATTTATTATTTTATCAAGCACTATCTATTTAATTTATTAATATATCATTATTTTATAAAGTCCTTGTGTACAACTGATTCTTTCCAATCTTCTTCCTTTAAAGATATTCCCTAGCAGTTTTTTTCTAACATGTTAGCTTTATTTGTCCTTGATTATGGGTGGAGTGTCCACTCGAAAGGTTGTACTTTTCAAAACTACACACACAGTTTATGTCCAAAAATCTTAACAACATTTTGACTAAGTGTGAAAACCTACACACTCAATATAGCTAGTCACTCATGTAATCATTTAAATGATTAATATATTGTGTCCATCCATATATTATATAACAACTTTGGCTAAAGAGAATACTACGAAATCCTCAAAGATTATTTTTGGATACCATTATACCATGCATTCAATCCACCATATTTTACAACTCCTTCATCCTCTATTCCTAAACAATCACTTTAGCTTTGAGCTCAGCACGGAATTAATATTGGATGCATAACACACCGAGAGGATAAATGATAAAGTGAATAATTATGTGGAATGAAAAATAAAGTCATTGTGTATCCACGTCGTTTGGAGTAAATTAAGATAGCAAGTGAAATCGATTTAAGGAAATAGTTTCTCCCTGCGAATTGGTAGTAGAAAAATGGCAAGTTGCAACAGACACAACTAAAGTGGGTCAATATCCCTTATACATACATGTTCCCGTGATCACATTATAAATAGAAATTGGGAGAGAATTCATAGCATACAAATTACACACAAAATAATAAACACACATTTTTTCAAAGCCAAAATAAATCACACTTATATAGTTCTAATTAGATCAAACTATTTCTAATCTTGGAGATTGTTTTTGAGAGAATATATGAACAACCTACAAAAAACCAAACCAACTATAATATTGAAAGCATTAATTCTAACACCCTACCGCTTACATAATTACAAAACTAAGATTACAATCAATAATCACATCGACATGTTTTACATTGATCTTGTCTTATATGGTTGTCATCAACAACTCTACCCACTCTACATTCTTCCAGAATATGCTCTTTCTTCTCCACAACTTCAATATTAATAACTGACTCATTTGAGATACACCTGCCTCCAACCATCATTAACATATTTATAAGACTGATGCTTCTTAGCATGATTTTTCCGGACATCGTTCCAGTGAAGCAGTCTTGATACTGGACCAACTCCCATCTAATGAAGACATAGCGTGCGTCATTCACCAGTTGTATAGGAAATATTCATGGGTACCAAATTTCTCTAGTATTTGGTCTTACAAAGTGACATGTCTAAGACACAATGATCTCATACTACAACCAATAGTTGTTGTTCTTGGGTTTCCAAGCGCCAAGAACCACAAAATGTAATAGACTGTAGACATAATTTAATTGGTGATGTGTTCAGGGGTTTCACAGTTCCAAGAACCACCAATGTGAATTATGTTAGGTCTTTCTATAATTGGTTCTGCACAACTTAATTAAACCAAAGAAAATAATCCTAATATATTTTCTATAAATAAAAAAATAAAATTTTGTCCACATATTCAACAAATTAATTGTATTGTTTAGCAAAGTGTTTCCCCAAAAATATATCATGGGATCGTCTTTTAGCACATGAGGCCCATGCGAATCCAGCAACGCCCATAATTAAATCCATGGAGACTCCCCCAAACTAGCATATTTTTTTATGTTTTTATTTGTTTTTTTAAATTTCCATCGTGGATTCTCCTAAATGATTGTCAATCGCTTCAGTTTTCTCTATCGACTCAATTTTGGTAGAACTATCATCAATGATGGCTCTCCACGTTGGCAGGTCCAACATATGCTTTAATGTATCTAGTGGCAGAAACAACTCATCCTTACCAACGTTGATTGAATCAATGGAATTCAACACATTCTTGGCTGCTACTTTCTCTGCAAAGCAACTCACAACAGGGATTCAAAGTAGTAGGACGATGGATGGGTGCTCCATTCATGATTTCTCAGGATCCCTTGAATTATTAAATGGAACCCATAAGTTAGAAATCTTCTAGTGCATAGACACCAACTCTATCATTCCCTTGGCGAGTTTGACAAATTTATGGTGACTTCCAATATGCCAATATCCAACATGCAGTAGATCTCCAATGAATTTGATTGATATCATAGTTTCCTTATAAAGATATCGAGATGATGAATACTATTTTTGCAACCTTATGGCTCTTAATAGCAAGGAGGCAACAATTTTCTCAAAAAACACACAAAAGAAATAAAAAAAAAAGATAAAAATCAACACACTCCACTCTCCTACATCGGAATCAACTATCACAGTTCTCACATCTTCTTGTCCCTCCCACGAGAGAGTTAATCCAAACTAGGATCTGATACCAAAATAGAAATTGGGAGAGCATCCATAGCACACAAATTACACACAAAATAATATACTTATATTTTTCCAAAGCCAAAATACATCACACTTATATAGTGTTTATGAAATCCAACAAGTTCTAATCTTGGAGATTGTTGTTGAGAGAATATATCAACAACCTAAAACAAACCAAAATAACTATAGTTGGAGTGTGACTATTGTTGGTATAGTTCATTAATGCCTAACTCCATTACTAGATGAGATGTGTTAGAAGATTCATTTGTAGAAATGTTCATCCCAAAGGTGCATTCATATGTTTGTGTTGATGTTTTAAATGTTGTTGCCCACCCATCCTCTCCCACATGGAAGAAAGATAATGAAGTCACCAATTTTAAGGAAGAATCTAATCAAAGAGTGGGTGAAATTTCTAAGTCAAGTCTTGTTGTTGAAAAGGAAGATGAAAATTCCAAATTACAAGAAGAAAATTCCATTCTCATATATACATACAAAGATATTTCGAGCATAAAATTTGAAAATGAAATTGAGGAGCCTCCACCAAATATAGAAGAAGATTTCAACCTTGTGGAAGAAATGAATCTTGAGAAGAATGATGAGCAAGATCACCTTTACAAGAAAGAAGAGTCTTTTCAAGAGATTTTTTATGAATCAAGAACCTTGGAAGTGTTTTTAAATAAAGAAAATGAAGAATACATTTTTATGTCGAAAACTCTTGACCCGAGAATTGATTTTATTGAATTATGGTTCCAGAGCATTGTTGGTAAAAAAATGCAATCAAATATTCACCATACTTGGTATAATTTTTCTCCAGTACATATTGATATTGCCCTTGACTCATTGGTACAAGTCCCAACATATCTCGTAATTTTGGAGTTCATTCCAAAAATCAAATCAATGCTTGAATGGCTCCATTGGAAATATTCCTACACCTAAGGTGCCCCTCTCTTTCAAGTAATTTAAGGTAGGTAGATCATGTATGTACATACTTTGTTCCTTCGGTTCAGTTTTTCATAATAAGGTAGAATTTATATTGACTTTTGAAGATAAATATATAAAAGAAGAAGAATTACAAGAGTTCAATTTGAAGATGCAGAATCCATATCCCAATGGAGAAGGTAACTGGTCTTGAGATTCTAGTGTTCTCAACAACCCATAGGGGGTCACTGTCCCATAGTTGGAGCTAGTTGTTGACCAAAATTTGGTCATCTATATTTTCCTTCTCTTGGATTCATAAAAACCTTGATATATATAAAAAAATACGTTTTTGAATTTTTATAATTTTATTCAGCAACCCTCAGTCTCATCTTCATACTGAACTTTTTGTATCTTAAATTTGTTTCCGTATGCCTAAGTTATTCAAGTTCTGGTCTAAAGTTCTGAAGGAAATATTATGAAGAATTTTTTGAAGTATCATTTTCTCCTCTCCATTTTTGAATTATGACTAGGTACTCTCATCACTTATTTTCCTCACCTTCCATCTCCACACTTAACCATTTTTCTCTTTTCACTATACTCCTACTACTCTCATACTTAATTGTTATTTCCATTTGTCCCTCTCCCCTCTTCTCCTTTCCATACTTAGTCAATTTATCATACTCACAGACTTACATGTTATGCTTTAACCACTCTTCTCCCATATTCTCCACTAGTTTCTACACTTAGAAGTTTTTGGGACTCTTTCTTCACCTCCTCATCTAGTTACATATATAGCAGTTATATATATGTAAGTGTTGTTTTATTCAACATTGTTCTTAGAGAAACACATGCCAGAGAGCACTTATCTTTAACAAAATAAAGATAAGTTCTCTTTGTCACGTGTTTCTCTTGTTCTATATTAGCATGAGGGATTCACATGGGCCTCATGTGCTAAAATATGATCCCACAATATCTTTTATGGGAAACACTTTGATAAACAATACAATTAATTTGTTGAATATGTGGACAAAATTTTAGTTTTTTATTTATAGAAAATATATTAGGATTATTTTCTTTGGTTTAATTAAATTGTGCAGAACCAATTATTGAATGACTTAACCTAATTCACACTAGTGGTTCTTGGAAATCTGAAACCCTATAATGCATCACCAGTTAAATTATGTCGATAGTTCGTCCATAATGTAATTGTTATATATCCACCTAAATTTAGTTGAAGTAAGGTTGAGATAATAAAAATAGAAATGTGGTGTGCTTTGCAAAAGAAACCCATGAGATCTTCAGTGCTGACTAGTTTGGGAAGTTTAGTGACACCCTGGAACCATCCTTGCGGATTCATATCCTAGCTCAGGGGTGACCTTCTATTGAGACTTGAAGAAACATTGTCTATGGTTGGGTGGAACGTCCTTGGTATGCAACTAGTTGGTGAACCATTTTGTTAAAAGTAAGTCCTCTATGTCATGTGTTTCTCTACTATAAATTTAGGTGGATATATAACAGTTACATTATGGATGAAATTTGATACATATAACAGTTGGATATATGTAAGTGTTGTTTTATTCAACATTGGTTTTGAAATTATAAATCAATAAATGATATCAATATTAATATAATACAAATTATTTTTTTTGCCATGTTTTTATTTATATAAATTTTCATAATTGAAACTTGCAATTTTAATAGACCATGTTTCTATGTTTAAATTGTTAAATACAACTTAACTTTATCATAATAACAATTATTATATATATATATAAGTAAATATTATAGGTGGTGATAATAATGATGATGATGATGATTATCATCTACTAATATTGGAATTGGTTTATCATACCTTAAAAAAAGTGATAAATTATTTGGGATTCTTTAAAGTGTTATTATATGTTTGATACACATTAAGAGAAGTGTTCGATGATCACCATATTTTTGATGGCTTAGCAGGTTATGAAGGTCGGTATTGTGATAAATATTTTGAAATTATGATCTAATTTGGATATATACAGGGCATTCTAAAAAAAATGTTTTTCAAATCAGATAATCATATCATGCCTTCAAGCATAT
>JZKD02S1472399.1:0-10829 GCA_000966675.3 Picea glauca | reverse complement strand
TTGTCATGGTTGATAAGAAGTAAATATGGATGAACTCCAAAGTGGTCCCCTTATGGTGAAAGCCCTCATGGGAAGATGCTTTGTGGAGTAAGAGAACCCATGCTTAATTATGGAATAACGAGATGAAGGAAAGTGATTTTTTCAGGGAAAATATCCTAGATGGATAGTTCTTTTCATTTCATTTCCGGTGTTATGTGGAACATCACATAATTCCTCACGGTTAGAGAGTTGGAGACCCCAGGTTTGGGTAATGGACCCAAGTTTGTTTGATGGGTAACGGTATGATTTATGCTACATATTCAGATAATACTATTCTATATGGATAGTACATGTCATGCCATTTCTGGTGGTATGTAGAACATCACATAAATCCTCACGGTTTGAGAATTATGGCCTTACGAAGTTGGAGGACCCTCATATGTCATCTAGAAGCCCCAAAAGGTCAAACTAGTCAAAGTGGTTTAAGAAATTTTAAAAGGTAAATAATAAAGTGAAGTGATGAGTTTATTATAATTCAAAGTGAATAAAAAATAAGTCATTTCAATAATAAATTTAACGTAGAAATTAGAAGTGGACCCAACCCTAAAAAAAGGAAAGTGGGCCAAGTGACCTAGAAGATGTTTTTAAGGAAGCTACTTGGAGAGTATAAATAAGAGGCAAGGCTCTCTCATTTGAATCACACTTGAAAATATTGAATACCTATATGTGTCTGAGGTAACCAAGGATATATAAACCATAATTATGAGTGAAGGTGAAGAAAAGAAGGCTGAAATGCAAGGAAGGATATATTCTTTTGATGTTGCTTTCTAAGATATGTTATTTACAGGTCATCTCACCATTTTCACTATAATTTTTTTTATATAATGCTTCAGACTGTGAAATTGATATGAAAGTGAGAAAACATATCCAAGTATCTGTAAAAAAAAATTCAGCCTGTGGATCATTGCATTTTGGGAGTTACACTCCGTGGAAAATAGGGTTTGTGGCCAATCCTGAAACTAGTCAAAATGAGGTGTTTCAGGTAACAAAGTCATAACTTCTTCATAACAGATCCAAATTCCGTGAGACAAAATGTGTTGGTTAGGGTATAGTCTTTAGTATTCTTTTTAATGGTTTCATAACATTTCATCAAATATTTTGTGCGGGGCACGTTCTACAAGGTCACTCTCTAGAATAAGTCATAATTCAGCAAGGTATGCTATTTTTTCTTTAACTCCTTTTCTGAGAGGTTCCAAGTAGTGAAACTTGGAGAAATTGCATTAAAAAAAAAGGAGAAAATTGTGTATCAGTTTCATATCTTAATACATTACAGGTTCAAAGTTATGATTACTTCAAGTTAGGGTTGTTGACTAATCCAAAACTAGGCATGTGAGACTAAAGAAAANTAACCAAGGATATATAAACCATAATTCTGAGTGAAGGTGAAGAAAAGAAGGCCGAAATGCAAGGAAGGATATATTCTTTTGATGTTGCTTTCTAAGATATGTTATTTACAGGTCATCTCACCATTTTCACTATAATTTTTTTTATATAATGCTTCAGACCGTGAAATTGATATGAAAGTGAGAAAACGTATCCAAGTATCTGTAAAAAAAAATTCATCTTGTGGATCATTGCATTTTGGGAGTTACACTCCGTGGAAAATAGGGTTTGTGGCCAGTCCTGAAACTAGTCAAAATGAGGTGTTTCAGGTAACAAAGTCATAACTTCTTTATAACAGATCCAAATTCCGTGAGACAAAATGTGTTGGTTAGGGTATAGTATTTAGTATTATTTTTAATGGTTTCATATCATTTCATCAAATATTTTGTGCGGGGCACGTTCTACAAGGTCACTCTCTAGAATAAGTCATAATTCAACAAGGTATGCTATTTTTTCTTTAACTCCTTTTCTGAGAGGTTCCAAGTAGTGAAACTTGGAGAAATTGCATTAAAAAAATAGGAGAAAATTGTGTATCAGTTTCATATCTTAATACATTACAGGTTCAAAGTTATGATTACTTCAAGTTAGGGTTGTTGACTAATCCAAAACTAGGCATGTGAGACTAAAGAAAAGTTTGATGAAAATGATAGTATCTTGTTTTTAAAGTTAAGGATGATTTGAAGGAATGTGATCATATACAAAAGGTCTGTTATAGAGCTACAAATCATATTTGGATGATGAAATTGATGAGGGCTTTTGGTTGTGGTACATGTTGAGTACATGATTGAGACAAATAGTTGATGAGTTGGCACACATACATGAGGTGTATAGTTGATAATGTTGGTACATATTGATGAGTCATAGTTGATGAGTAGTTGACACATGATTGGTACATACTTGGTACATGGTTGGATGCACTTGTTTATGGTACAGGTTGATTACAGGTTGGTGCATGGTTGATGCACTTGTTTATGGTACAGGTTGATTACAAGTTGAGGTACAGGTTAATGCATGGTTCAGATTTATTGGTACAGGTTTAAATTGGTATATCTCACAGTGATAGTGTGACAGTGGTTCCATCATTCTACTTCTACTTCAGAGTGGCGGGATGGGGTCAGGACAGGAGGTTTTAGCCACCTTCCGGTTGTAGCTGGAGAACATTGTGGGTTTTAGCCTGCTTCTAGTTGTAGCAAGATAATTGGGGAGTTGGAGCTTCCCTCAGGTTGTAGCCTGAGAAACTAGGGGGTTGGAGCCTCCTTCCAGTTGCAGCTGGAAAAAAAAGGAAGTTGGTGCTTCCAATGAATTTAATTATTCAAGACATATAAGAAAAAACATTTCGTGGTTTTCTCCTGATTTGAGTTTCGACGTAAAACACTGGTGTACTGTCTATGTGTGTGATTGTTTATTTCTTACTGCTCATTTTTGAATAATA
This sequence comes from Picea glauca, assembly GCA_000966675.3. Classification (NCBI taxonomy): domain Eukaryota; kingdom Viridiplantae; phylum Streptophyta; class Pinopsida; order Pinales; family Pinaceae; genus Picea; species Picea glauca. The sequence continues at coordinate 7,975 of JZKD02S1472399.1, read as the reverse complement.
ATTCTACATTGGTAAACATTTGAAGAAAAAATATTATAATTACGCTATTACTAATTCACTCCCCCTCTCAGTAATCCAACAATTAATACTATTCTAGATGCATAGTATATGTCATGCCATTTTCGATGATATGTGTAATGTTAAATAAATCTTCACGATTAGAGAGTTATGGCCATATGAGGTTGGAGAACCCTCATGAGTTATCTAGAAGCCCCTAGAAGGTAAAATAAGTTAATTATTCTAGAAGGTCCTAGAAGAAGTGTACTAGTCAAATTGATGGTAACTAGGAGTTAATAATGGGTATAGTTGTTGCATTAATAAAATAATTAAAAATAAATTAGTTGCAGCAAGAAGTTGTGAGTTTGGAAATTATGGTAAAGTAGTTGTGATGAGAAGATTGAATATTCAAAGTGGTTGACCAAGAGATAAATTAAATAATAAAGTGGTTGCAACAAAAAGTTAGTTAAGGGAAAATAATTTATGAATTGGCTGATTATAGAAAAGTTAGTTGCAACAAGACGTTGTGAGTAAAGATAAATTATTCAAATAATAATGTAGTCAAAGTGGTTGCAAAGAGAAATTATTTAAACAATAAAGTGGTTGCAATAAGAAGTGGTCAATTTACTGTTTATGGATAAGTCAAAGTGGTTGCAACATAAATTAATTAAATAATAAAGTTAGTTGCAATTATGAGTGGAGAACTTACTATTTGTGGAAGGTGGTTAAGTTAAGTGGACCAAAGTTGATACTTCTAGAGGAAGCTACTTGGAGTGTATAAATAAAAGAACAAGGGTCTCCCATAGACACCTATTGAATATCATTGAATCTATATTTTGTGAAAGGTTATTTGGGTAGGTATTATTAATAGAGAAAAGTTAGGCAGAAAAAGTGCAGCAGGAAAATTATCACAGAAAAAGTGCAGAAGAAAAAGTGTGGCGGGAAAATTGCGGTAGAAACGTTGTGGAAGGAAAACTGTGACAGAAAAGGTGCGGTAGAAAAAGTGCCACAGGAAAATCGTGGAAGGAAAATTGTGGTAGAAAAACTGCAGCAAAAAAATTGCGGCAGAAAAAGTGCAGAAGAAAAATTGCGGAAACAGAATCGCGACAGAAAACCGCGGAAGTAGAACACTACAAGAAGAAAAAATGTATGGTTTTCATATGTGTAGTGTTGAACTAATGAATATGGTTTATGGTTTTCCTTGTAAATATGTTGGATTCCCTATTGGAAGTTTAGGGCGTGTTGTAGAATGGTTTTGAGGCAAATCTATTGAAGTATATTGTTAGTGCACTGAGTTTGATTTATTGGCATATCTTATGGTGCATTGTGAGAGACACTTGTTAATGGTCTTGGTATATGATTGGCTTATGAATGATACATCCTCGAGGCTACATAAAAGTGAAGTTATTGCACATGGTTTGATGTAAGGGTTTATGGTATTTGGTTATGAATAGTGTGATGTATTGCTAAAGAACTTTTGATATTTATATCGATATATGTATTTAGTATCTAGTTGGGGTACATGTTGGGTACATGGTTGAGACAACTAGTTGATTAGCTGGGACATACATGAGGTGTATAGTTGATGATGTTGTTACATCTTGATGAGTCAGAGTTGATGTGTAGTTGATGCATGATTGGTTCATACTTGGTACATGGTTGGAGGCACTTGTTAGTAGTATTGTTGACACATTGTTTATGGATGATGTAACATATTTTTCTTGGTATATTATGAGAAACACATATTGATCTTGGTGATGATTATGAGTTGTTGTGATATGCTTGGTTGATGCACATCTTGGTGATATTGTGCAAATGATTGAGAGTTNGAATTGGGGAGTTGGAGCTTCCCTCAGGTTGTAGCCTGAGAAACTAGGGGGTTGGAGCCTCCTTCCAGTTGCAGCTGGAAAACAAAGGAAGTTGGTGCTTCCAATAAATGTAATTATTCAAGACATATAAGAAAAAACATTCTGTGGTTTTCTCCTGATTTGGGTTTCGACGTAAAACACTGGTGTACTGTCTATGTGTGTGATTGTTTATTTCTTACTGCTCATTTTTGAATAATAATTCTACATTGATAAACATTTGAAGAAAAAATATTATAATTACGCTATTACCGATTCACTCCCCCTCTCAGTAATCGAACAATTAATACTATTCTAGATGCATAGTATATGTCATGCCATTTTTTATGATATGTGTAATGTTAAATAAATCTTCACTATTAGAGATTTATGGCCATATGAGGTTGGAGAACCCTCATGAGTTATCTAGAAGCCCCTAGAAGGTAAAATAAGTTAATTATTCTAGAAGGTCCTAGAAGAAGTGTACTAGTCAAATTGATGGTAACTAGGAGTTAATAATGGGTATAGTTGTTGCATTAATAAAATAATTAAAAATAAATTAGTTGCAGCAAGAAGTTGTGAGTTTGGAAATTATGGTAAAGTAGTTGTGATGAGAAGATTGAATATTCAAAGTGGTTGACCAAGAGATAAATTAAATAATAAAGTGGTTGCAACAAAAAGTTAGTTAAGGGAAAATAATTTATGAATTGGCTGATTATAGAAAAGTTAGTTGCAACAAGACGTTGTGAGTAAAGATAAATTATTCAAATAATAATGTAGTCAAAGTGGTTGCAAAGAGAAATTATTTAAACAATAAAGTGGTTGCAATAAGAAGTGGTCAATTTACTGTTTATGGATAAGTCAAAGTGGTTGCAACATAAATTAATTAAATAATAAAGTTAGTTGCAATTATGAGTGGAGAACTTACTATTTGTGGAAGGTGGTTAAGTTAAGTGGACCAAAGTTGATACTTCTAGAGGAAGCTACTTGGAGTGTATAAATAAAAGAACAAGGGTCTCCCATAGACACCTATTGAATATCATTGAATCTATATTTTGTGAAAGGTTATTTGGGTAGGTATTATTAATAGAGAAAAGTTAGGCAGAAAAAGTGCAGCAGGAAAATTATCACAGAAAAAGTGCAGAAGAAAAAGTGTGGCGGGAAAATTGCGGTAGAAACGTTGTGGAAGGAAAACTGTGACAGAAAAGGTGCGGTAGAAAAAGTGCCACAGGAAAATCGTGGAAGGAAAATTGTGGTAGAAAAACTGCAGCAAAAAAATTGCGGCAGAAAAAGTGCAGAAGAAAAATTGCGGAAACAGAATCGCGACAGAAAACCGCGGAAGTAGAACACTACAAGAAGAAAAAATGTATGGTTTTCATATGTGTAGTGTTGAACTAATGAATATGGTTTATGGTTTTCCTTGTAAATATGTTGGATTCCCTATTGGAAGTTTAGGGCGTGTTGTAGAATGGTTTTGAGGCAAATCTATTGAAGTATATTGTTAGTGCACTGAGTTTGATTTATTGGCATATCTTATGGTGCATTGTGAGAGACACTTGTTAATGGTCTTGGTATATGATTGGCTTATGAATGATACATCCTCGAGGCTACATAAAAGTGAAGTTATTGCACATGGTTTGATGTAAGGGTTTATGGTATTTGGTTATGAATAGTGTGATGTATTGCTAAAGAACTTTTGATATTTATATCGATATATGTATTTAGTATCTAGTTGGGGTACATGTTGGGTACATGGTTGAGACAACTAGTTGATTAGCTGGGACATACATGAGGTGTATAGTTGATGATGTTGTTACATCTTGATGAGTCAGAGTTGATGTGTAGTTGATGCATGATTGGTTCATACTTGGTACATGGTTGGAGGCACTTGTTAGTAGTATTGTTGACACATTGTTTATGGATGATGTAACATATTTTTCTTGGTATATTATGAGAAACACATATTGATCTTGGTGATGATTATGAGTTGTTGTGATATGCTTGGTTGATGCACATCTTGGTGATATTGTGCAAATGATTGAGAGTTNAATAAGTAAAAGAATATACTTTATGGTTTAAAGGATTAATAATTGGTATAATTGCTCATTATTGATTCACCCCCACCTCTCAATAATCCAACAAAAATGTGTGTATGAAGATATTTGATTGGTGTCTACACATATTTTATTGATTTGGTGTTTAGTTGAGGAGATTGGTGCCTACATTTTGTTGAGTTGGTGTTAAGTTGAGGAGGTTATTGTTTCCAATAGGTTGGTGCTACATCTTTCTAAGTCGGTGCTTAGTTAAAGAGATTGGTGTATCGAGTAAGTTGGTGCCTACAATATTTTTGAGATTGGTGTATCCAGTAAGTTGGTGTCTACAATATTTTTAATTGTAGGTTGGTGCCTTTAGATGTTTATAAATAAAAGTTTTATGCTTTTCTTATGATTGGGTTTCCATGTTAAACACTATGCACTATGATTTGAGTTTATATGTGATCATTGTTTCTCATCTAATGAATGATTGATGAATGATTAAATAAACTAAAATGTATATTATACTTATCCACCCCCCTCTTAGTATAAACATAATTTGAACAAGCGGTTGGTTGGTTGAGTCCAAAAGAGGATCATTTTTGGTGGAAGAGGTGGTTGTCTAGAGTAAGTAGGCTTATCTTCCATAAATTAGTGTTGAAGGCCATTCTCCTCTATTTTCATCTATTGGCCCATATGCCAAAAGGGATCCTCAAGGAGATTCATAAGTTATATTTCAATTACCTCTTGATAGGTAGTGGTGAATACAAAGCCTCTATTTGGCTAGTTGGAAGAGGACTTCTCTACCCAAAATGTGGGGATGTTGGGGTCTTCAAAACTTTCATCTCTTCGAGAAGTCACTTGCAGCAATATCTCTTTAGAACTTTATCACCAAACATAGCCTTTCAAGGGCCATTCTTATTGATAAATAGGTTTCCCCAAAGTCTACTAATGATTGGGTCATGAAGAGAAGTAAGAGTACTCTGGGGATGTCTAACCAGTGGAAAAGATCTCACTCAGTCCTTCTCAGTTATCAATAAATACCTCACATGGAAGGTTGGATCTGGTAGGTCTATAGGGTTAAGAGATTATGCTATTATGGGTTGCAACAATGAGATATTTCTCCTAGAAAAATCGATACTTTTTCTACATCAACTAGGTTTTTTAACTCTCTCTAGGGTTGCAGACCCAGTTTCCATTCCATGAATATATGGAGGCAGGGTTGGTTATCGTCAGATCAGTTGGGCCTTCCAGAAGCTTGAGGCTGAACTGGGAAAGATTCATCCACACTCTGGTAAGTGCTCATATTCGATTAAGAAAACAAAGGATGAGTTTGGTTTGGTTTTATAACACCACGGGGGACTATTACACTGCAAAATCTGGATATCTTGCTCTGCTCGAGGAATAGATTCTTGTATTGGTGCGTTTGAGGAAGCTTCTCTGGAAACATAAGGCCCCTCCTAAATGTATTATCCTATAATTGTGATCAATGGAAAGATTTTGATGTGGATGAAATTTAAAAGAAAAAATTCCATCGTCCTAGTTTTGTTCGCTATGTAAGGAGCACAGTGAAGACATTCAACATCTATTCATTCGAGGTAAGTTTAGTAAGGATGTGTGGTCGGTGGCGATAAATTCTCTACAAATTCGTGGGTTTTGGGATAAGGAAAATGTTTCCCTATGTTTCTAGGATTGGTTTATGATTCCGGGCTTGAATCCTTTTAGAGCTCTTCCCCTCATAATGATTTGGAATATTTGGTATGCTCGCAGCTTGGCTATTTTCGAAGGAAGATCCTCACCACATGAGGTAGTGGCGTTGAAAGCAAAAAGTCTCTTCAATGAATTTTCCACGCCATACAAAGCTTCCCTTGTGCATCAGGTGACTCCCTTGGTTATTCACCAATGTCACCTGATTGATTTCTTTTATGGGGTTTGTGAAGTGGACACTCACGTTTGTGGCCTCACTTTTGTGGTATTTTAGTCTGAGAGCATTTACTACTCTTTTAAAGATAATGGGGAACTTGGACGAATAATAAAGTTGGTTTTTTATCCCTTTTTTTTATCTCTTGGAATTTGCGACTTCCAAGAACATTCATTTGTTGCAGTTGATGGGCGATTTGGCTCTGGTGATAAGGAGCATGAAAGAGAAATTTGGGTGCAACATGTTATTCTTATGGCTATTTCCCATCAGGTTCCTCCACACAGAACATCATGGTAGATACATTGTCCAAGGAGGGTGTTTTCTTTTCCGAGCAGGTTCATAACAAATTATTTCTCCCAAGGATGGTTATCGGTCCATGACATTTGGTAGTATGGATGCTCTGTGATGTAATAAATAGGTTTTTTTAATGTATTTATCATTGAAGTTTTTATGTTTTTTTATCACTGTGATAATAAGCAATCTCCTTTTTGAAGTTTTTATCACTGTGATAATAAGCAATGAGCTGAAGCTCCCTCCTTAGGAGAGTTTGTTTTTGCGAGCAAGTTCATATCAAATGATTTCTACAAGGATGGTTCTGAGTCCGTGACATTTGGCACTATGATGCTCTTTGATGCAACAAATAGTTTATTTTTTTAATGTATTTAAGAATTTTTTTTTGTATTTATGTGCATATATAGTTTCCTTTATCAAGTTATTATCACTGTGATAATAAGTAACGAGCTGAATTTCCTTCTTTAAGATCTTCAAAGAATCCAATTAAGAAATCTTTTATCACAAGGATATGCGAAATGCAGCTTCGGATTGTACTTTGTTTGGCTTCAAATATAAATTACATAACTTATTTGGAAAAAAATGTTTATTAAATCCTAATTAAATTAAGGTTACACGATCTAAAGAACCCAAAGATAAAACAGTAAATCTCTGCATGCAAAACTGACTATTTTAAAAATTAAAATGCATCACATTTTAATCCAACGTCAATATAAATCTCACTTTTTATTATCGAGAGCCCGCCATGGACGTTTGCAAGGACAGCTTAATCTTATTTAATCTATAAATCCCACATTGTCTCCCACTAAGCAAATAAAAATATGCAGTTATTTTAACAATGTACTGATTAATAGCATAGCCGCTAACTCGCTGTTGAGAAAGTCGAAAGGTATTGGTTGAGAACGGGTGTCCTCAATATAAAACGTTTGTGGTAATATGAAACGTTTGGCTGCATGGCTTAATCATATTTAATTATTATATAATTATGACAATTATATATCTTTACAGTAATTTTTAATGTGATTAGGTAAATGTTAAAAAGTAAACATGTTAACGGATACCTTGATAAATGCAAGAAAGTTATGAACAATAAATCTGACCCATTGATTTTGGAGGACAACTAAGAATATGCCAGCATCTTCAATGCATAGCCATCAGATTAGAGTTTAAGGTTAAATAAGGTTAAAAGATCATTAATTATACCCAATATCAATAAGTGTACTCCTTTCGGCCTAATAAGCTTTACTGATTTACCAAACTTCACCCAAGATTTTGGCGGTTGATTTCAGATCTGAAAACGGGTTCTCGGTCGGTGATTATTACATTTCACCCACCGTTGGCGCTCACTCATTTATATCGCCGACTTGCACAAATCACGTTTACTTTGTAGTTATCGGACATCTAAACGTGGAGTCTACCTGTCGTAGTTCAGTTGTAGAGCAGAAGTTTTTCAGATACTAATTTTGCCCTCCTGTCTTTTTATCTCGGGTTCTTGGCATCTAGGACATTTTCCAGCAGGTTTGTGGCAGGTCTGTCCACTGTCTTGACAGAAGCGCCACTAGAATACTCTTTCCCCCAGATCCTTATAGGGACTCCTGAACAACCATTTCCGATACCTGGTTTGCCCTAAATTTAATTTTTAAATAAACACAGCCAGAAGCCACTTAATTCATATTGAATAGACAAACATTACTTAACCCACAATTGTATACATTCATATAATAGGAGATTTACATTCAGCTATATACTTGAACAATTAGGGTTATCTCAATTCCTAAGAAGTATGATTATCTGAAGATGGATCTTGATCTGGATCCGAAACGTCTACAATCTAATGACTATACTGTGGTTTTTCCGATCATTAATGAAAATCCCACCCACAGCAATCT